>JBBPFQ010000038.1:3661673-3672067 GCA_037974815.1 Kaempferia elegans
TTAATTTTATTAATATATAATTATTATTATTATTATTATTATTATTATTATTATTATTATTATTATTATTATCTAATATATTAATTATGTAGATTCTTGAGTGGCAAATTGATATTTGATTGATCTGTAAGATTATTTTTGTCAAAATGAGTAAATATTAAGGGGCAATCTTGTCCAAAAAAATTCTTAACCCCGGAATCAAGAAAAAAACCTCACTTCTCCAAGGTTATCAGATTCTCGATTGTATGCCCAAATTGTTGACGTGTCAGGCATGCTTCATGACTTGGGAATTACTGATTACCTAAATCAAAAAAGATTTTTGTTGATAACCTTAGATGGATAATTAAGATAATTGCTGATTACCCTGAACCAAACTCACGCTTAAGGTAAAATCATCCTACTGATTGAATAAATCAGTCATGCACCAAGATCAAACAATCTATAAAGAAATAAAAGACGAAGTACCTGCCTTTATTTGTAGATCGTTTCCAACATTCGTTAAGTCCATGAGACTACATCCATCTCGAATCCTAACAATACATGATATGAGGCAAAATAAGGATCTATAATCAATTATCATCCTATCAATTAATTAATCAATCTATTAATTAATTATTCGCTAATCCAATTAGCAATTCCATTAATTTACTATTTCATAATCTGTTTTATTCATCCACCTAATTAGATTAGGTTATCACAACATCCAACTGAACCTAATTCATCTAATATCCCAATAAAATGCAATCCTTTTTTATCAATTAGGCATTAAGTCCACCTTAACTCATTGATCAAATCCAACAACAAGCACATCTCATAATTTAATCCAACAATTGATTAATCAATAAATCTATTGAATTCCAATTATCTACCTTAATTCATCAAGTATGATAAATCAAACTACCTAAATCAATCTCATAATTTCTAATCAACCAAATCAACATAGAGATCTAGTTAGATTATGGAGTTTATTACCTACATCTTCTTCCAGCAGCATCTCCCAGCAATTGTTGACCATTCCAAAAGCTGCTCATGTTCGGATCGATAGCTAGAGCTGTGGAGCTGCTGACCTCCAAATCCAGTGCTCCTAAAATCACCAATCCAACACAATTACCTAGCAACGTTTCAAAGTCCTGATTCAACATATAAACCTCCTCCACTGGAGTAAAGTCCAAATTCTATAATCCACACTTCAAACCAAACACTTACCCCTTAACATAGATCAGCAGCCACTTGATGAATATCTCTTGTCGCTTGTCTTCCTCTTTGAGTCATCACCGGTGCTAGTTGGCCTAGGCACAGCCGAAGAGAAGAAAAGAAGCTCGATTGTGGATCTAGGACTCGACCACAACGATCGAACCAGCTGACCTCAGGGGCTTCGACGTCTCCCGATCGGACCAGCATAGAAGGGGACTCGACCCGACGGGCAGCAAGGTGTTGGCAGCAGGTGGTCTGATGCGTGAAAGAGAAGGGGAAATCGGTCGAATCAGGAGAGGTGCTCAACTGAAGCCACACTCCCTGCTCTCCTCGTGGCCGACAACTGAATTGTGAGAGGCGGCCGGTGCCGAGGTGAGGAGATCGGGATCGGGGAAAGGAAACTAGGGCATGGTGGACAAGGGGTCAACACCCTCTCTCATGGCCAGAGGTGGATCAGTGGCGCGGGCATCGTGCGATTGGGGAAAGATGGGTGTCGAGGAGGATGAAGAAGGGGATCAAGGATGAATCACACGAAGTAGATGAGGAGAAATAGGAAAACTTAGGTTTAATAACATAAGTTAGGTATTTATACTATTACCTTACACCCGATTAAACCTCTAACTTAGGTTTAATACGATCAAACCTTAGGATTCAACCTCAATCAACTCCGACTTTGGGATATTCCAAATAGGTTTTCTTTGAGCCCAATATAATCATCCTCATAAACTCGTCATTCGAGCTCCGATAAATTCCCAGAAAATTTCTAAAAATCTCTAAAATTTCCTATAAGGTTATCCGTCCAATAATACTTATTATTTTATTAATATTTTATGCTATATCTTACAATTAATTAGTTCAATATATATCCATTTATTATGTACCATTCAATATGTTTGATGTTCAAATAAGTATAGAAGTTACTAACAATCTAGCTGAACCGAGGACTCGGCTAGTTAAGCTGTAGCACATACAAGATGATTTAACCAACTAGTGTGGTAGCACAAGATGAGCTAGCTAGTTAGAATGAGTATATATATATATATACCCCGCACAACGCACGTGTGTGTCGTGCATGGGCGACTCTCTGCATGGAATGTGCCTTCCATGCACTGAAAGCACCTTCCGCAGAGAGAGACCCATGCATATATGTCACGCACATGTGTTGTACAGGGTAAAAAAAATCTATATATATATATATATTATTTATTTATTTACTTATTGTGTATGATTTCAAGATGAGTATTATTTGTACATGGCACACATAGAAAGTTTAATCATCCTATAGAAACAAAAAATAGAAGGATAATAAAAGAGATATGTCACATTTCCATGATACTTACTATTTGTCGTCCACAACATATAACACAAATAATTAGTTGAATTGATCAATAATTAAAACAAGCCCACTCCTCACTCAGTTCCATGTCCCCAAACAAAAGATATATATATTCAGAAACATGCATTATTTTTTTTTTTCCTTTTCTTTTGTAAGAAAACTCTGAAAATTAAACACTAGTGATCATTAAATTGGGACTTCATTAATTTAAGTTATTATAATTATGAGACAATTAAACTCTGTGTGCCTTAAAATGAGTTGAAGCATTGATCATGTTCAGAAGAGTTGGCATCATCACAAGGAGAATGAGTGTGCCTTCCCTCGTACGTCGTGATGACCATTCGACAATCTTCCGACAATCTCTCCACCCTCTTCTTCACGCGACAGTTGCTGTGGGTACAACGATAATAACTTCTGCTCGATCGCAAATTTATAACTAATTAATGTTGAATTCGATCTATATGTTTCAAATCAAAAGATGTGTATAGAAACACACATACATACATACATATACCTTGGATGAAGACTATTTTTGACAACTTTTTGGCCGTATTTCCTCCACTTGTAGCCATCGTCGAGCACATCCACATCACTTCTAGTCTGGAAGCAAAACCTCGGTTCCCTCATCTTCCTCCTCACTTTCACCTTTCCCTTCTCCATGGAGTTCGGACTACTCCTCCACCTACGTGTGCATGCACAGATCAGCTAGATCGTCATATATAATCATCGATCAATCAATATCCCCTTCGTCATCACTGTGCGTATATATACAATACCATGAATTGGCACCATCTCTGCAAGAGCTCTGATCATGGTGAGCTTTCAGGTCCGAAGTACCTACCTATTCACTAACTATGTGAGGCCGGAACATCGATCGATCATGTATATATGTATATATATATATAGTTGAGACTGATGATATATGTGTACGTACGTACCTCTTCGTTGCTGCTGGCGGCGGCGGTAGGGTTGGAGAAAGGAGAAGGCTGATCGGTGGACAGAAGGAATGGAGTACTGCAGCTTGCTTGCGGTGGAAGTAGAAACCGTAGATCTTGGAGGGTGTCCTTGTTGCTTGCTGGGAGTCCAAGCTCCACCACAGAGGGCGCTGAGGAGGGAGGGAGGTAGCAGCGTGAGGCACCTCCTTCCATGGATCAGCTGCAAAGAGATCCCTAGCTTAGCTTAGCTTTGCTTGCTTGCAGCAACAAAACCCGGCCCCCTTACTCTTCTTATTGCTCTACGAATGTGTACACATTTAAGGGGGAAGGAGGAAATTAATTAACTGACAAATGTCGGTTAATGGTGGGTTGATTAATTTTGTTTCTGATGATGATAATGACAATTTGTTTACGTAATAATAATTATTAACTTTTATCAGGTAGCAAGCGAATCTAACTCGATCGAAGATGTACACACTCATTGCGAAAAGGAGGATAAGACTGAGAAAAGTAGAAAAGCTTGCTCGCTCCAATATATATATATATAATGCACATACATGTGTCATTCATGAGTGACTCTCTACATGAAAGACATCTTCTAATACATAAAAATATCTTCCATGAAGGCATCTTTCGTAGAGAGTCGTCCATGAATATCGTACATATGCAGATGTACAGGATAATTTTTCTCATATATATATATATATATATATATATATATAATTGAATATCATACTGAAAGGGTTTGTCTTATTCAATCATGAAATATAAGCGTACACTGTATCTGAAACTGAAACGTATGCACCAACTCAACATGGCTGAGCTTGCACTACAAACATATTTAATGTTTGTTGAATGTGTATTTCAGATTAATTTAAAGATATATACTTCGGCAAATTAAACCTGGCCCTCAATCATTTCTTCGAATTGATTCATATTATGGCCTTGTGTCACTGTCCTGCATTGTGACTGCTTAATTATTTCAAGGAGAAAGAAGAAAAAAAAAAAATTAGGGTTTCATATCATAAAGCTGTAAAACCTGGCTATTTCGTACTGTGACTGTATTTCGTATTTGATTAAACCTATCGATCCTCTCGAGGCCAATTAAATACGTACGTATGTGCTATTTCGACCAAATATTATGAATGGTCAAATTATCAATCGACGAATAATTTGACATGCACGCTCATGGACGACTATAGGTGAAGAGGATGGAAAAACTTAAAATGTATTTTAATAGAGGATTAGAATGGTACCGAAGAGAGATTCCACCATGTCATTCTAACCCTCAAGTTAAGGTTTATTAATTGAGGTATAAAGTTAGTGCAGAAGCAAGAAGAAAAAATGAGAAAGTTTGATATAGGCCAAGAGAGTGAGACTGAGAGAGAGAGTCTCTTTGCACTTTTCTCTTCTATGGTTTATATAACTATCATCTCTACGTTATCCAATGAAGGGACCAAATTCAACAATTGTTAGCTGCTTTTCCACCACTAAGCGCCATGTGTTTGAATGAGAATATCTAGGAAATTAGATCTGACAATCATATAACTGCTTCTTCATTCACCCGGTGCTACGTGTTCTAGAATATTCGTCCTCATTGTCTGCATCCTCCGGCAAAAATGACCTCATCAATGAGGGTTTAGTGTGGGTCTGATTCGAAGACAGATGAAGAAGTGACATCGGTGTTGAGTGACCTTAAGGATAGATGAAGTTAGCAACTGAAGTCAATACAGGGAGGATGACAACTGAAGTAGAGGCAGGGATGATGTCCGGACCTGAGGCTAAGGCATGGATGTCGGCGATTGAGGGCGAGAGAAGTGTATGTCAGGATCTGAGACTGAGGCGTCGAGGATGTCGGCGACTGAGGTCAAGAGAGGATGATGTCGGATTCTAAGGCTAAGTTTTAGTAGTTATCTTATCTTTAGATAAATCTTTCAGATGAATGCACTGAATAGGTTCGATCAAATATGAATCTCATCTAGCTAGGTCAAACCGATTCTTTGAGTTATGTATAATTCACATTGACTTTTACTAATAGTTTAGCATGATTTTTGACCATACAAACCACGTGGGGGCTATATGTAGGATCTGTATCATATGTAATTGCAAAACTACAATAGTTTTATTTTTCAGTTATTTATCAGGATAAATAAAAAGTACTAATGAAGCTCATCTAGATGGTCGGCAGCATTCTTAGGCTCTTTTTCATCTGAGGAAAAATATCTTATATTTCACCGCAGCTAAAATCCTATGGATGGTGTGTAGATCGATCATTAGCTTTTTACTGTCATTGTTGCGTTCATTGTCATGGTCGTTTCTCGCGGCCATGATTACTAATAGTAGTATGAGATTTCCCCGTCTGCAACTGCACTTGAGGTTTTAATTACAATACTTTCCTCTGGAGAATGAGTGGGAGTGGAAGGGACTGAGGAGGGGGCCATTCTGCCTCCTAACGCAGCAACCAATGGCCCTGCCATTTCTCCTTCCTTTCTTTCTTTCTTTCTATCTTTCTGTCAATCCACCGAAATGATCATGGGCTGCTGATACCCATCACGCCCTTCCAAATCCCCCTGGCAATGAATGCTTCTTCCCATTCGACCAATTGCAGAAGAACAAAGGGAACATGAGATCTAGCTGTGTGTCTAATGTGCATCTATACTTTTCCCACTCATTCTCTCACATCTGGATCCAATACCACTAGAGTGACTTTGCAGAATCCAATATGTATATCTGTTTCTTTATCTCTTTCATCATTATTTGAACAAAAATTTAAAAAGCATTCTATTTTTTATTAAAAAATCAATACATAAATAATTTATTTATAATTATATTACTCAATTATCTTTCAATATATTATTCTCATTATTATCTTTCATTTATATTCTTCTTCTAAATCTTGAACTGAAAACATATTATAATAGCTATGAAACTGTAATTAATATAAAAAATTATAACATTTATGGACTTTATAGCTCTACTAGAGTTCTAACCGTTCATAACTATTACAATGTGAATAATAAATGAGAATCCGTGTCATACCAGTAATTATTACAATGTGCATGATCGGTACTTTAGAATTTAAATGAAAGATAATAATAAAAACAGTGTATTAGATGACCATTAAATAATTATATATAAATTACTGTGGGATGGAACGCACTTATTAAAAAAAATAAAAAAGAGATGTTTAGCAGTGTTCTTTTAACTTTTGCACTTATGGTGGCAAGTCGGTAACTTCTCAATATTGTCCAAACCTTTATCCTCGTGGCATTTACTTCTCAATGTTGTCCCATTTAACCTTATCCTCGTGGCATTTGTTCATTCCCATCTCTTCGGTGCATCGCTCTATCTCAATTCTCATAGGAGGGAGCTTTAAATGTGAGTATAGTTGACGATAAAAAGGATCCATGTGTCTCACATGGCTATAGTCACTTACCGTAGGGTTCAATGTTCCTTGTAGCTTCTTTCAACATCTCTAAAAATCGACTTAGCAAACCATATTGAAATTATGCTAGTCGGTTAGCCTAGGCGGCATAAACAGGATTAAACAGTTTTTATTATTTTTTAGTTTTGACTTTTACATTTAAAACCAATTAAAAAAACTAAAATTTAACATTCATTTTGTGTCCAATAATGATATTAAATTTCTATCAGATGGAAAATAACTTATTTAAAATTATGAAGAAAGAGTAAAATAAATTTGTGTTATTTTATTAGTTATATAATTTTGAACCAATTTTAAATTTGATATTATCGTATTGGAGTTATAGAATGTGCTTTATTATGCAATTTATGTTGATACCGTGAAATCTACCTAAAGGTGCCGAGTTCCTGCCTAGACAGCCTAAGTGCTAAACGCTGATCTAATGTTTGCCTAGAGTAATTTTAAAACCTTGATTATAACTGTCCAGTCATACCTACTACTACCCGTTTCTCTATGAGTTCAGACTCTTCCCTTTTTGAGATCGTCTCCTGTTTCCTTTTTTCTTAGGCAACAGGTTTAAAATTGAAGATATTCTTGATTTTAATTCATCATCCCAGATCGATCGTTTGTATTGCCTAAGCTTTGAACTCGGCATGTCCGAGCATATCCTCTCCTATGTCTTCGATCATTTACACTAATAACTAGTACCCACCCGTGATTTACCTCAATGATAAATTGGCGACGACGTTGGGTTGAGTGAATCGCCTTTTGTCACAAAAGCTAATATTTTTTATTATTATTATAGGAAGAAAAAAAATCATATACAAGACCACTTGAATCCATTGCAACATCATAGTATGACTCCAAGTATAATTACTTAATCAACAAAGAAAAAGGCAGCAAAGTGCTATATATGTTGAATTTAGACTTTGTGATAAATAATCTTTTACAACAGTTTTTTCTTATTATATTCAAATAATATAAACTCTATCAAAAAGATATATGAATGACAATTCAAATTCTACAGACAAAATTCACACCATTGAAGTAAGCACAAATTTTCTTGACAGCTATAGCTTTGCTTAAAAGCTCAAACGCATACTTCTTTGCTTGTGACAGGCTTTTCACTAAGGTCGGCTTTCACTAAAATTAAAATAGTTCCAAATAAAATGATGCTCCTCTGAAGTAACTATGCTCCCCTTTGTTATCTATGATGAAAAAAGGTGATTAACAAGCACATTACATATGGTTTGATCAAAACATCCAATTCAGTAGCAATTGTTGAAGCTTAGTCAATTGCTCAAGAGAAATCTAATGAGAATTTAAACAACAAGTCTTTTTCTTAGGCACATTATTAGCTGGAAAAGGAGAAAAAACACTATCAAGAACCATAACCCACTCTCCCATCCTTTAATCTGAATAAAGCAGATGGAACTTACAGCTTCAAGATAACCTCATGAAAGTTTGTTCATGTTTTGGTTTGAATATGTTCTAACAGTTAAAGACGACACATCTAAACTACTCAATTTGATATATGGTACAAGAGTTGATATGCATTAGGAATATTTATGACAGTAAAGTGGCACATCATCTCTTTACATTTTTTATAACAAGTAAATTTGTTGATCATTATTATTATCAAAAGTTTTATCCCTCATGGAAGCTCCTTCTAGCTGTCGCTGATGCTCATCTTTTGGAACCATCTGTGGACATGAACCAGCAGTCTGATATCATTTAGAAGACTGGATCTCTTGCTCCAGAGGCAAAAGGTGACAAGAATCCTTCCACTAATAAAACACTATCCACTAGATGTGACATTTCAGTAAATATAAAAAAGATTTGTTTGTTTTTGAGGGCTAAATTGACTGTATACTCAAAGTACTTGTGAGTAAGATATTAACCTTACTTTATTGTTCTTTTCAGCTCTACTACTTTCAGTAACAATTCAGATTGCAATTTAATAGATTTTGGGAGTTCTTCAAACATGAATATTTAATTCAATATTGAGGTAGTAAATGATGGTTAGTTGGATTTACTCTTTCGTTTTGTACTTTTTTTCTTTCCTATTTGTTGGAGATCTTTCTCTTTGATTTAGTACTTGTTGATACGATTTAGTTACTCGGATAACTCACAACCCCAAAAAAGATTATTTTGAATATGGGATCTGCTTGTTCTTCTAGATAATCTAGTGTCTCCTAACGGATACATTTTAAATACAATCATGAAGAAGGCTCAGGACAAGTGGATAATTTTTGCAAACTCGGTTTTTTAAATTCCCAATATTCTAAGTATATTAAGCATGCTAAGAAGAAACAACACATTCTTGACTGGAAAAAAAACATACATATAAGATGAACATATTAAGAACCAGAACCCATTCTGAGGTCGACTAATGGACATCAGCTAAACCACATGAAAATCTATTGCATATTGTTGTAACATCTATAGAGGATGCTTTCCACTTTCAGTTTGATCGAAGGTCATAGAGTTAGTATCCATTAGTAATTAAAATATACTGTTTGAGTTTATTACAGCAGTGATACCCTTTCGTAATGATTTGAAAAGAGATTGAAAATGAAAAGCAGACTTACCTTTCACATTGAAGCAAATTCAAGTATAACATCTTCACAGGTGTCCCACATCAACCGAGGAATTTTGTTGCTCATATTAAGGCAGCTAATAAAGCTCAAATGAACAGGATTCGGAAGAAATAGTGATTGATTATCCTAATAATTTTCAACTTTTCCATATTTTTTAAGGAACCGTGAAAGCATGCCTATCCAATTGCTCAAATTGGCTCCTCCAATAACTAACACTAAAGAATGGAAGATAGATTATGCTAAAAGAACAGAGTGGTGAAAGTAAAGAATCTTGCAAGGGTTGTAAAGAGAGGCATCAATTGAGAGGTCTTGATGAAGGTGTACTCCCCATGATCCATGCATTGAAGGAAGAGTTGTAGTGTGTCATAGTTTTCTACAATTACTCCTTGGATGAACAAAAGATATCAATAAACATGCCCTTCATTTTATCAACAATTTGTTCCAGAATCTTGTCTTTAGAGAGAATACTATTTGGGTGACCTTCCTTTGACTGTGGTAAACGTATTTTGGTACTGGTGGAATCACTTTCTTGGGCAAACAACAATTTGGACAAATGATCTTTTTTAATTTGTGCCTCATACTTTTCCTTTTCACCTGTTCCAGATGTAATCAAGTTGTAGGTGTATACAAATTTCTTTTGACCTATTCTGTAGGCTCTGCTTGTCGCTTGTCTTCCTACTGCTGGATTCCATACAACATCAATAAGTATAACCCTTGAGGCACCAGTTAAACTTATCCCTTCACAGCAAGCCTTGGTTGATGCAAGTAGCACTTTGGCTTCACTTTTTTCGTCATTAAATATATTTATCGAAGATTGACGATTTCGCAAATGAACCTTTCCAGTCATCTCCAAGAACTCCTTCCCTTCAATCATGTTAAACTCATTGGTTAGTTGTTCTTTAATC
>JBBPFQ010000038.1:3690801-3704138 GCA_037974815.1 Kaempferia elegans
TCGGACGTTGCAACGCGTTCCTTCCGGGGAGCAATCTAACATTAACACAATAGTTTAATGGATCTATTCATTAAATATTTGTCATAGTTTTAATGCTAACTAGCAACCTAATACAATCCTCCTTCATCCAAGCTGGAATAATTATATATTATTTTGTAATTATTATAATTACAATAATACCTGAAATTGAAAAGGCTATTTTGATGATAGGAATGCATGAGAATAATTTTATAAAAATTGTCATAATTTTGATTTTCCATTTGTAGTTTCAGCAGACTGATTTTCATTTTAAATATATATATATATATTCTTCAAGCTGAGAATAGAAACTAAAAAATTTAAATCTTTTTGCCAATTTTTCACGAGTCATGCCAAACAAAGAGCTGAATTGACGGACTGCTGTATATGCTACCGGTGCCTGAAGTACAGGAAATTTTTTCTGCAGAGTTATCTAAACTTTAATTCAAGAAGATCTATGCTGAATTTTGTGTCCTAACTAGTCATTTGCTAGAGCCATGGGTTCTTTTCTTGCGATGGAAGAACAAAACTTTAGCAAACATGTCACGTGACAATTTATTCTCCTCTCCAGGTTGTTCTGGTTGCAAATTCCTTGCCCGCTTTAAATGATATTACTGCGAATGAACTTCCTGAGATTGTGGCTGAAGCTGCAAAGGTTGGTGTTAACTAGATGGGCAGTACCATATCTATCATTAGGCACTTCCTTATCAAACTGATATGTTGTTGTTGGGTTTCCCTCTTTTGTTCACCATTTCCAGTAAAACGGAGAAAAAATGACATTTCTTATTTATTTTTTTAACATGGACAATATTGTCAAAAACTCTACAGCATTGTGATACCATTAGAAGAGCTGCAGAAGCTGGAGGGTTGCTAGTGGATGCGATGGTAAGCATACAAGAAAAAGGATTGAAGAACCAATCACCTTCAGTTTCACTAATGATTGCTGAGAATGGATGTGGAAGCCCTTGCATTGACTTACGGCAAGTCAGCTCAGAGCTTGCAGCTGATGCAAAAGATGCAGACTTGGTGTGGAATTGAATATTTATGTTATTGAATGCTACGTCAGCATATCTTGTTTCCTAGAATGACTTATATCTAATGAGCTCATTTGTTTGGTTTTAATTGCTTTGCAGGTAATTCTAGAGGGCATGGGCCGAGCAATCCATACTAATTTGAATGCTCGTTTGAAATGTGATGCACTGAAGGTATCTGTTAGAGTTAACTTTGGATTTTTTTTTTCCATTCTTAGTTGCTTTTTCTGTTTAAGAAGACAGAAAAGTAATACATGTCAAACTAGGGAATCAACTAAGAGTGCCTGATTTTTTATCTAAGACAACTAGATAACATCATTAGTCACTTGGCAATAGATCGAGCGAGATCGAGTTGTTGTCAATATGAAAATTAATGGTTCTACTATTGGAAATTGGTTTTCATATCCAATTGGTCGAATAGGAATATAGATGGCTATTTCATTAGTAGACCACCATAAATCAATTTATGTTGCTCGTTGTTTGTCCATGCATGCGAGATTGATTAGTTTCTTGCTACATTAGCCATCAGATGCGACCTTTGGGTCTGAGCCGAACAATGCTCAGATATGGTATTTATCCTTAATTAAATCAATTGAAATTAAGGGAATTTTTAAAAAAGGACACCCCTAAATTAATGTCATTTCATCCCTTGAAAGAAGCCCTTTGTCCCTTCCAAAACGGACCTTTATCTTCTTGTTTAAAACACTCAATTCTCTATATGCAATCTTTTCTCGAGTTGTTCTCCTCTCTCTCTCCTCTAGAGGGATCTAAGGCATGAAGGCAATATTGTCTTAAAGAGAGGCTCCAACCCTTGTCTTGACTTTAATACTCTTACCCGGATATGTAATTCTACCTGAAAGATTGCGTCAACATCTTAACCCGAAAGACTATGTCAATATCGTGCAGGGGTAATTTGACAACTGAGGATATTAAATCAATGACAACGGCACATAGTGCTATCATATTCAAAGAGGTGTGATGACTAATAAATTGTGACCAACATTCATCATACCAACAGCGATCAGTTTGAGCCACTAATTGACGAACTTCGCGACCAGATCCTAACCTATTGGATCACTTTGATAATTATTCTCGAGCATTTATTTACATGTAGTGGCAATCATTTGATGAGCATTTAAGGTTTGTCTGAGAACCACCGGCTAGAGTCGGATCTCTTTCCATTCTCTTGAATGTCTTCCTTAATCTTGGCTATATGTCAAATACAAGCACTATTTAGAAGCAGACTTTATATGAATGCTTGTCTTATTTCAGCTTGCAATGGTGAAGAATCAGCGACTGGCTGAAAAGGTTTTTAATGGGAATATATATGACTGCATTTGTCGATTTGAGCCTAGAAATGAACCAGTTACATCTACTGAACCCAATTCATGGGATAACTAACAACTGGTACGTTGATTATATTCTACCAAAACAATTATTGTGATTCAATTATGCATCTATCTTTAGTATAATTCATAAGTACAGTAATATGAAAACCTGTCTTGGTTGGCCATTTCCAGCTACTGCTCTAAATGGTATATCATTCGTGTTTACAAACTGTCTAAAAGACTGGTTTCACTATCCTTCATATAAGTTTATCAAGATTTGTGATCGTTCCTCCTTTACGTTGTCTATAGGTGAATCCCAGAAAGGTAAACCGAACTTTTTCTGAAATTGGAGGCTAAACGATCTTCACTGAAAGGTGAGGCCTCATTTTTCATTCTTGTCTTTACATTGTAAAACCATTTGTCATTGCTCACATTTATCATCCTGGTGAGATCATTTTTGTTACAAAACATATTCGCTAGCATGATTTCTTACATGTTCCTTAATTATTTTTTTTTAAATGTAGAGTTTCTACTATTTATCAAAATCCGAAGTTGCTCAACTCCTCTAGCTGCTGACCACTTCATGAAAATTGCACGTAAGAGTGTTATGCTGTCTGTCAATCTAGTGTAAGACGATGATTGTGGTATTTCAACAAGTGATTATTCTTGCGATGGATTTTTTTTTCAACTATCTTTGGAATTGACAGAATATGAGCTATCATTTGGTGGCTGTATATATATATGGATTGATAAATGATATAAAATGGAGCTTTATTTATGGGTTTTTCTTTTTCTAGCTTCCACTTTTGCGACAATCAATGCATTTTTTACTCTTCTATTATTATTTTACTTTTTAGTCAATGGTCACAAAAATTCCAGTATAATTATGATGCTTGTTTATCTTTATACCAGCCATTTAATATTTTACACGTAAAATATTTTCAAGAATTAATAAATTTTTTCGTGCTTTCCATTGCTTGGCATGAAGACTTACCATATCCATGAACGCATGTTAAAAATGAAAGAGTTTTGCAAAAATAGTGGATAACAAAATTTCTCACATATTGATGAATAAAATTTAATTTATTTATAAGTTAATACATAATTTACTCACTGATCCATTAACTCCTTAATTATACTATATAATTCTTCAATATTAATATTAACTTATTAAATCATCATCCACTAATAATTAATTTCATAATATAAGTATTAAACCATTAATTTCTCATCCACTAAGAGTCACTAGTTGATGTGGGGATAAGGGGAGATTTTGATGTGGGGATAAGGGGAGCTTCGAGCTTCTCTCCTTTGGTGAGAAGGAGAGAAGTGGTTACGTACCGTTTAAAACGAAAATTTTAATTTAAATGTGATGGTAAATGTGTTTTTTAATTAGAAGAGAGATATATAGTGTGTGGATTAAAAAATATGTGATCTGCGAATGAGATGATGAGAGGTTTTTTTTTTATAGCAGAGAAGATGAATAATGTTTTTTAATGACAATGAAGTTCTCAAAGAGATTTCATGATTATAAATGCCTTAACTACTAATTGTATATACAAATTAATCTATTAACTCCAAATATTATACCACTTAACTCCTAAGTCAACATAACATTTATATTAATTTTTATCAATAACACAGACAGTTCACAATACCCTGAGACTTCAGTCTTCAGACACCAAAGAACCAGGGGAAACACATTAAAATACGTTTTATAAGAAGCAGGGGAAACACATTACTTTTGACGTGGCCGTATTACAAGACTAGTTCTTCTAGGAGAACTTTTACATTGCAATTTAAACTTTCATCCATCTTTCTTTCCAGAAATTATACACCATAACAATAACGATTTTAATCTTCCCGCGTTAGTTACAATATGCGGCGTCTCCTTCCATACCAGTAAGCAAACCCTGCGATCGAAAGAGCTACGATAACACCAGCTGTAGCGTAGTGTGTGTACATTGGTCTCTCCACGAGAAGCCCACTCTCTGGCGTTGCTGCTTGCTGACTGACTCCAAGAGCGAATTCAATTCCTGCTCTTTCAACCTCAGCAATATTGTTCACAACCGCTTTGGATCGAACAGCCTTTGCGATCGCCTCATAGTCATCCTTGCTTCCACCCTCCAGGAAAGCCCCAACAATCACACCCTTGTGGATCCAGTAAGCACCAAAATTCCCACTGGAAAAATCTCCATAGTGGATGACTTCACCAATGCTATCTCCGTAAAACTGCCAAGACAATGTGAACATCCTCGAGTAAAAGAAAGGTAGATAATCAAGATCACCTGTGGTGGGTTCCATGATCGCTGCAACAGCATGCTTTGCAGTCTTCCGAGCAGAGTCCACATGCTCAAGGCGGTGAATTTCGTTGCCAAATAGTTTGACAGGAAAAGCAGCAACATCGCCGACCGCATAGACAGAGGTGTTGCTGGCCTGCATTCGTCCATTGACCTTAATCCCCCCTTTGTCAAGTTGTAGTTGATCTTCAAATAGACCAGTATTTGGACGGATGCCAATGCCCACCACAACCATGTCAGCGGGAAGGCATGTACCATCTTTAAGGATCACCGCTTTTACCTATGAACAAGAAGAGAGTTATCGGATCAGCAACCAACTGCTGACAAATGCGTATGGAGCTTCCTGAAACGAGATATAACATGTCTGTCAAAAATATAGAAATGAGACCATCATCATTTAACAGCCTAGTTAACACTATCAAGTGTGGCCTTTGGATAACCAATTCAAAGTGTAGCATATATATGAATTCAAAATTTTGCACCTCACAAAAGAATAGCTTAGTCGGAGCCCTTTTCTATAAATTGACCAGATACAACTGCTTAGACATTCAGAATCAGAATGGCCAGTTCATAGGAGTCACACACGTATAGGTGGACAGAAATTCGTCACCTAACTCAACTCTATAATTAAAAATATCTAGAACTAATGGAATCCATAAAGCCCGATTTATTTTATCCAGACTTAGAATTGTAGCAATAGATGATTACGCTGAACTCTTATCCAAACTTGGAAGCATAGCTCATGGTTATGTCTGATAGCCTATTTCATGGAGAATTAAATTGACAAACATATAGATAAAAAAAAAAGTATTACCTTTCCCTCTGAGTCATTCTCAAATGATGTCAGAACACTTCCTTTGATGAATTTAACTCCTTTTGACTTATAGTAATTCTCATAATACTCTGCAATCTTTGGTGTAAACAAACGGCCCACTGTCAAGAAAAGGTAGAAGCATCAATCAAAGAAGCTTACCTTCATTTACTGATATATTATCATACTTACTGCAATGTGCCTCTGGGAAAACCATTGTTACTTTTATTCGATTTGTAACTAATGCTGCTGCACATTCCATCCCAATGTAACCGCCACCAATGACAACAGCATTTCTTCCACTGCACTTTTGCATTACGTCTACAAGCCTATTTGTATCAGCCAAATTACGCAAGTAGCAAACATTATCAGCATCAGATCCTCTAACTCCAAATTCTTCAAGTTTCAGAGCCTACATGCAAAAATGAATGAGTTTCAACAGAAGGCAATTATCATGCTTAACCTGAATATTATGCAATGAGGGAAAAAAAGTTTGAAACCAAATGCAAGATATAGACTTCAATACCCGAGCACCTGTTGCAATTATGAGTATCTTGTAACTGATAGTTTCACCAGTTGCTGTGATCAACACTTTCCGTCTTACATCAGTAGACTTTACTCTGGTGCCAAGAACAAGTTCAATTCCTAGCCAATCACAACAATAAATTATGCTAGTAAGTTTCAGCAGTATCAACAAATTAAGATGTGTGCATATAGAAAATAAGATCGAGCAAATACAATTCAGGATGAAGTTTCTTATTGTTTACAAATCTCAACTCCAAGCCCAACCTTCATGTTCAACAAGGCTATATGTTAAGAATCACTAAAACTTTGATCAAAGATCAAACAGTGTGATTAACACAGCATAGATTAATTTGAAACATGGATGGATAGTGAGTTAGTGACTAAGAGAATCCTTTCGACCTATTTATTCCCAGAGAAAGGCCAACTTATATGACGAGATTAGAATGTTTCAAGGAACAGATAATCTTCAAATTGCTAAGTTTCACATTTTTGCAGATACACTATTTAAGTCACCCTAAAGATGCAATAAGTCATGAGTTAATAGGAAGCTATACAGTCCACATCACACAGGTAGAGGGATGTTATTCTAGGGAATGAAAGCACCCAAGATTCACTCCATCAGTATATTTCATACAGTAGATAATTTGGATAATTGATTCGAAATTTGCAACTATATGACAACTAATAATTTTCCTGCAACAATGCTAATATACAACACATCTAACAGAACAATTTAGAGGTGGTGAAACAAACATGGATAATATGGATAATTAATAAGTCAATTTGGATGCTTAACATCCTTTTTAGAGATACATATAAATTTAGCATAATAGAAATGACAAACAAAAACAACTTAATGCACTAGGAACATTATCTAGCTCATTCTAGAAGAAGGAACAGATTTTTAACGAGGATTCATTGATAAATAAATGGATGCTATAGTTAGAAGAGTTGAATAGATCATAATAAATTTTTGATAAGGGACATATTCTTTTTTACAATCCATTCATTCATAAACAAATGAACTCTATAGTTAGGGAGTTGGGAGTTCAATTGATTAGAGTGGAAAATGCAAAGGGGTAGAAGGAGATCAACGAGAATACTAATCAATGCAATAGTAAATGCAATGAAGAATCAGGGGCGGAGCTACATGTAAGGTTGGTGGAGCAATTGCCCCACCTCAATTTTTTATAACTACTCTCATACATGTATAAAATTATAAAATATTAGAATCTTGGCCCACTAAAAAAAAAATAAAAGTAGGGGCAATACTTAAAAATTAAAACTATTTTCTATAGGCCAACACTCATACATGTATAAAATTACAAAATATTAGAGTCTTGCCCCCACTAAAAAAAATAAAAGTAGGGGCAATACTAAAAAATTAAAATTATTTTCTATAGGCCAATTTTTCTTCCATCAGATCTCTCCCCTTGCAATGCAACCTTCGTCTTACATCCCTCTACCGCTCTACTGTTTAAATATTTTGTCCCACCTAATATAAGGGGTCTAGCTTCGCCCCTGTGAAGAATAATCTAATTTATTTGAACATTACTAGTGGTATAACCTTGCAGAAAGCTTAATGTAAATTTATTTACCCCAACCCAAAAGGTTGGCACAATAAGACAAAATAAGCATTGTGGAATAAAAGAATGGGTTAATCTCAAATTAAATTAATACAATTAACCAGAATATTGTTAACTCCAAATCTCCACAATACAGTTTACAGCTTTTCCATTTTCAACTATACAAATGATAACCTTTGGCTTTGAAACAAACAAATAGAGCAATGAGTTATACTTTCTCAATTGCAGAGAGTGAAGGAAGGAAAGTGGAATGAGTATAGCTGCTAAGAAAATATTGGAATTAAAAGAAGGATTTGTGAAGATTGATTACCGTGGTCCTTGTACCATTGTGGCATCAATCTCTCATCATTAGTGCCTACACAAGTATGGAATGCTGGCAAACGTGCAGGAGCTGGAAAAACAACCTCAAGTTACATACTTGTTGTAGTGTGTACAATGTGATATTTCATCACCATATATTCGTGTAACTAATAGGGTAGACAAAACAAGCATTCACGAATTGTTCAGAGCAAATTCATCTTTAATGCATAAAGGCTCTTATGCAGCCATGTATTTTTTTTTGGAAGTAGGAATTCACCAAACACTTGTTAAATCATTTTGATCCATGTTATAGTACTATGATTATCTCATTCCCATGCCTCTATAAATGATAGATAAGCATTAATACACCACCATGGCCCAAGATCAATTGAAGTGACTATGGACCCATCACATCTATTACACTCAGAAGAAAATGAGCAACAACCATACAGAAAGGAGAAACATGATCAGCTTGTTGATTTAACAACACAGATAAGTGAAATTTCATGACATTGCCTCTATAAACATGATTGGCTCCCTTCTTCTAACCTCGACCATACTAGCAGATGAAATTTCTTGAATTTGCCTATTTGTGTAGCAAAATGGAAGGGGGAATTTAGGGACTAGAAGTGATATTGTGTTTGCATTCATAAACAAAGTGAGTCCTTATGAGTTATCATTATGAGCTTACACGCTAGAATGCAGGATTACAAATATAAACTGTCACCAACAATTTCTATGGTTAAACACCTCAGAAACAGTCAATCTAGAAGTCAATTCAATGAACTTAATTCTTTCGGAAGGATGATCAAGTCAAAACAATTTGGTCCTAATTAATAGAGAATAGCACTCCTAGGGCAAATGTTGATTGGTGAGGCGCCACCTCATACTATTCCACATAAGGATGTGTTGAGACCATTGGGGGTGTGTGAAGATGTCCTCTTCTCAAGTGGTTAACAGCAATAAAATTTTAGCTCAACGGAATGCATTTCTAACCATAAATTCGTCGTGCATGGATTAACTATGATGAAAAATGATAAATACCTTCAGGAAGTAAATATCCTTTGCTCAATGCAGGCCGTTCATAAGGTGCAACCTACAAAAAAGATCATCACTTTGCGCATATAATTTCTATATATACAATTACAAGTTATCTCATAAACAATTGCAAAGATGAAGCATAAGGTATGCAAAACTTGAAAACGGTAGAATCGTCAAATCTCGAAAAGAAAGTAACTTTAAAGTCTCCAAACCCTTAAATCCAATCTGCGATCTTCAAATTTCAATCTCAAACTTGCAACACGACGTTCAAACTACCCAAAAAGGAAGCGAGGCGAGGCAGCTAGCGCAACGACACGGATCGAAATCGGAAGGAATTCGAACGGCGTGAGAAGGGGATCTAGACTCACGGATTCCTCGGAGATGATGCATAGCTCGCCGTGGGAGACACCCCTGCGGACGAACTCGAGGGCGGCGTAGCCAGCAGCAACGCCGCCACCGAGTATGACGTAGACGAACGCCCGACCCATCCGGAAATCTCTCTTCGTCGCGCTATCTTTGATGGATTTGTTTATTTATTTCTTCTTCTTCTTTCTTCCCGTTTTTGTGGCACGAGGATGCGGAGCAAATTAATAAGATGTGGTGGATAAATAGATAAAACTGGATAAATTGGTGGTGTGTTGGAGAACATTACCAGGAATTATGATTAATTTTTTATTTTTTTATACTTTCAAATAAATCTTGAAAGATTTAAACCTGTCAGAATATGAAGTTGGCTCGCCTCGGCCCAGCCCGGCCCAAATGACTCATACCCGTCCAATCGCCGTTTCACGGCGGCCCATGAATATGTTTACCCGTATCACTATAAAAGGGAGAGGCTAGGGTAGGGTTTTCGCAAAATTGAATACGCAGCCGCTCCATCGTTCTTTTCCAGTCCAGAGCCGCGAGGAGGGAAGCTTCCACTTTGCTCAAGATGGGGTGAGTTCTTGCAAACTTCACCTCTCGCATCTTCGTTCATCAGCCTCTTGTAGCGATGCTTGAGCGGTTATTTTTGGTTGCAGTCGCCGTGCTTGGAGATTTGTTTGATGTTGAGTTTTCAATTTGACGTTTCGTGTTCGAAATGGTAGTTTCGTGGATTTGGGTGCTTCAATCGTATATGTATTCACTATTTGCATGCCGAAGAATATAATCTTCAATTAAATGATCACGGAATTTGCTTTACGCGAGGCAATATTCTGTGTCTGAATATGCGTTTACTCTGTGTGTATGAAGAAGTATGCATGTCTGTTTTTTAATCAGTTTTCTACATTTAGATGATGGAACCGATTAATCTCGGACTCAGATCCGGCCAGTTATTGGTAGATTAACTACGATAGTGTAGCTCTCACGTAGGCATACAAATTATGATGGCAATTTATGTTGGATTTTCATCTCCATCATCCCCTCCCTATAATTCTTAAACAATTAGCCAGTTTCATATTGAAATTCAAATTTGATGGGGCTGGCTTCATTGTTGTTCTGAGTTTGTTTGCCATACCCTCAATTCACCTGGATCTGACAAGTTAATTTAATTGTTAAACATGGACCTTTCATCCCCACTTGAAACCAAGAGGGGTTCAGTATACTAGGTTGTGTGGAAAATACAACTATCCTAAGTTCAATTATCAGCATGTTGTAGTGTATGCCTGAGTATCATTTCAGGACAATCTCAATAAATGATCGATCTCAATTGCAGTGTTCAAGTGAGTCAGATTTATTACATATAATGCTGTTTGTATCTCTTAGACATCTGTAAGTGTTTGTTATAATATAAATAAGAGTATATGATTATTAAATTCCGTGTTCTCTTATTGGTTTTTGAAGTACCTATCTATGGCATTATAGTATTGGTTCCTTGAGCTTCTGATTGTTATTTGCTGCACAACAAACATTACTTCTAGATAGTTAGGTGATTTCACTTGATGTTAGGACATAGAATTTATTATTTTAGGGAATGTGTCATTATGTTGAGGAATCCATTCAACTAACTGTTATAACATGGATTCTCTGAAAAGCTGTTCTAATACAAAAAAGAAATGCTATGCTAGCAGTGGAATAAGTGCTTTGAATGATTGAATCTTTATTTGATTTATTGTTTGGAATAGAAGAAATATTTCGTTGTGCTTAATTCTATATTGTATTTTAGCATTTTTAGTGCATTTTGTATAAGAATCGGTCATCTAATTTGGATGAGAAATCAATAGATAGTGCCTCTGGAAACAAAATGGTCTTTTGAGATACATATCTTCAAAAACAACTGTTTTAACGAACTTGGGAATCTATTACAGGAAGACTCGTGGAATGGGAGCTGGGCGCAAGCTCAAAACTCACAGGAGGCGTCAGAGGTGGGCGGACAAATCATACAAGAAAAGCCATCTTGGCAATGAATGGAAGAAACCGTTTGCTGGTTCTTCACATGCCAAGGGTATTGTCCTTGAGAAGATGTAAGTTATACAATCCCCTATTTGTTACACCCTCTATAGCTATGATTAGTCTTTGCTTATATAGTGCGGGCTAACATACATTTCATGTTGCAGAGGTATTGAAGCCAAGCAGCCTAACTCTGCTATCCGAAAGTGTGCTAGGGTTCAGCTGATAAAGAATGGAAAGAAAATTGCAGCTTTTGTTCCCAATGATGGCTGTTTAAACTACATTGAAGAAAATGTGAGTTTCATCCTTGTATATAGCAGTTTCATATGATGCTGAGCCACATGGCTAACATGCCCCAAAGTAGCTTATATCAGCTGTTAATAACCTATTCTTTTAGAATAGATAAATAATCATATGACACTGCATTATCCTTTTGCCACAGGATGAGGTGCTGATTGCCGGTTTTGGACGTAAGGGTCACGCTGTGGGTGATATTCCTGGTGTAAGGTTTAAAGTTGTGAAGGTCTCGGGTGTGTCCCTCTTGGCTCTCTTCAAGGAAAAGAAGGAGAAGCCCCGTTCTTAATTTTTGATCGAGCCAGTTGCACTCTTGACTGGATTTACGTTGAAGTACTTGATATTTTATGCCTTTGTTTTGAGGTTTTGGACAAGTATTCTGACGTTTATTGCTGTAATTGAGCACTTTTTTACTTCAGTTGGTAATAGTCATCGAGTCTCCCGTTTATGTTAGTTTTAAATTTTTTTTAAGATTGAATAGATGCATTAACTACCCATCTCCCTGCCTCCGGCAAACTACACCTCAGCATTGAGGTTTGCATTGCGAATTTAGTTGATGTCATTCATTATCTAGTTGAAGCAAATGGGTCATACTCTATATTCGTGCTTGTTGATAACAGTGTGTTATCTTAAACTATTAGTAACATACGAGAACGAACAATATGATGCATTAAGACTGGGCAATAAATGCCGACTATAATTGAAGAGATGAGCGTTGCCGATGTATCTTGTTCATTAGATTTCATATTGGCGCTGTATCTGGGCTGGGTGCTTAGTTAATCTAAGTACTTTTTGCCGCTACATCATATCCAAGGGACTTGTTCATGTTTATAAAAAATTGAAGTAGATAGATATTTGTCTAACGTAACGGCTTTTGCATAAGGAAATGCCTACATCATATCCAAGGGATTTGTTCACAAGAATCAGGTGAAATTCCTTGCATAAGGAAGGTCAATATCTATTGAGATATTTTATACCTATTAGAATTGACTTTAAAACCTATTAAGTTATTATAGTAATCATCCATGTAAGTACCAACTACAATAACATACTGGGACATTCTTAACTTACAATAAGAGAGTGTTTGACTAAACTTATTAAAAACAACTTATAAGTTTGTACAACTTATAAACTGTTTTAGAAACTTATAACTTGTTAGGTCTTATTTTAAAAATAAGTTGTTAAAGTATTTAGATAAACTTATTTTAAACAACTTAAAGATATTGATGTATTTGATATTATAAGAACTTTTTATTAACAAAATTATCAAAAAGGGTATAATGCTAAAAATGTATTATTAACTTTTTTTACAACTGCAGCTAAGGTTGTAAATGAACCAAACGTTCATGAACAAGCTTGGTGTTCGGCTTGGTAAGAGCTTGTTTATGTTCGTTCAATACACCAGATCAATTAAACAAACAAGCTTGAACAGCTCGTTAAACTAAACAAACAAGCTTGAACACAAATGTGTTCAGCTCGTTAGCGTTCGTGAACAGCGTTCGTGAACAATGTTTGTGAACCATGTTTATTAATAAAATTCTTATAAACATGTTAAATAAAATAAATAAGTTTGAATTATCAAGCTTAATAACTAATCAAACAAACAAAAGTCTCAACTAATCAAACAAACTTAAATTAACAGTTCGATAACATCTAAATGAACCAAGCTCGAACCACGCTCAAGCCAAGCTTGAATTGAGAGCTCGATAACATCTAAATACGTCAAGCTTCAACCA
>JBBPFQ010000038.1:3837169-3855016 GCA_037974815.1 Kaempferia elegans
ATGGCTTACCAAACACAATGGCGATGGCAAAGAATAATGTTATAGATTCCATTACCTAATGTGTTCAGTATTGTGTGTGTGTGGGTGGGAGATAAAAAAAATTATAGTAACTACTATAAGCAGAGTTAGAATATTTTTTTTTAATAAAAAATATTATAAGAGATTGTTTTAAATTTTTTTTAAAAAAAACTTTTTGACGAATGTGATAATAAGTGCATCTTTTTATTTTTTATTCGCTACAATATATAAAATTAAATTATTTAATTTTAATTTATCAAAAATAAATGAAATATTTGTATATAAATTTGATCGAAATCACTCAACATAATTAAAATCGTCATAAAACTATTATAACAATAATTAAAATTAAATGACTGCTACACTAGAATAACAATTATTAAATGGCTTTAGTTAAAATAACTCCAAGGTGAGTAGGTGACAATAGGTAAACTGCTGCTTCAAAAGAAATTTAATCAAAATAACGCAAACTCAGAGGTGAAACTATTTTAGTTAAAACAGTTTTAAGTGGGGCACATACTGGATATTATAAATAAAATATTTAAAAAATAATAAAGTGCTCATTTAATCATAATGATTATAAAAGAAGCTATTTTAATTTTCTGCCATAAAGAAATTTATTTTCAAATGATCAAACTCTGAAAAAGATGATATTAAAATTGCTTATCAAATCATCTAAAATTTGAATATAAAAAAATTCTTTATCTAAATGATTCCAAATAATGTTTTTTTTGGGGGGGAATTACCCAGTGAGGTTTTATCAGGAAGCATTCTAAGAAATAACAATAATAAAAATCATAAGAGTCCTCTTACAGTAAAATGATTTGGTCCAAATTAAAATAATTTTAGTAAATTTTAAATAAATTTAACTAAAATTAAAATATAATATAATAATAATTTATAAAAAATAAATCAAAATAATTTTACTGATTTATAAGAATTTTAACAAAAACTATGGCACTATAATAGAATATTTTTAAAATAAAAATTGATCACTCCCTTGGATACAAAATAAACATTGGCAAGCCACAAGAATCTCCTGAGAGAAAGTTCACTGTCTGCATTTGATCACTCCCTGTATACAAAAATAAACATTCAACATGAGTCAGCAGCTACTTATGCAAAAACTTGTCCAGAGAGAGAAGGTGGAAGCTAGTGGAAAATATATTATTGACTAACAATTTAAAATGTCTATTCATGAATATTAATAGAACATATATTTTCAAGATTGTTCTTAATTAATCCGGTGTGTATTATCTCTTGTCGAATACCAAATTTACTTGATTCATTTACTGCCCTAAGACACCAAATTCAATAGAAAAAGTTCTACAGCCAAAAAGGAGCTAATCTTGGATCTGTGCGTTTAGGCAAGCCACTTCTAGCGCCTAAAGCTCGGCACCCCGCAGCAGCCTGCAGTGAAAGTACACGATAAATACTCGAGAGTGATATTCTGCAACAACAAAAAAAAGCATTTTGTATCGAAATTGACGTGGATGGTACTAATAAAATTAAACGCGAAGACAAGCTACTGATAATTTGAAATTTGATGAATTTTAATCATCGATCTGCTAAGGAAAATAACTTGATAAATACTAAATGGGTCCTAGATTGTTTTTTTTTTACGACAGAGTAATATTGTTGGAAGTACTGGCTGAAAATGAGAAGCATGAGGATTATACCACTTGCGAGGCGAAAGGAAGCATCTTCTCAGGGGGCATGCCGGCGCATATGGCTAAAATTTCACAAAAGAGGCAGTCAGATGTAGGGAATAGAAAATACCAACAAAAAAATGAAAACAGAAGATGATCACTGTGATATAAACCCTAAATAGCCAAATGCAAGAATGTAAGATATACCAAACACTAGTGTAGATTTAGAACCTAAATTAGGTTTACTCAAAAGGGCAAAAAAAGGTATCGTGTGATTTAGTTGTTGGAAGCCTACTTTTCTATTGATCACTTGATGATCTATTTTTGGCTGCATGTTAGCATTTGGATTTTTGCTGGAAAAAAATTCATGTTTGTTCAAACAAATTCACTCTCTATAAAAGTAGAGCTAGAACTATAATCGCTGACCAAGAAGAATAAAAAGATAGGGTAGTATGTTGGAAACTCATGTGATAGATATGAACATGCTACCAATTGGTGTACAAACCATAAAGCACTGCTCCGATAAATGCATCCCCGGCACCAGTGGTGTCGATCAGCTCTGATGGAGGGATGACTTCTGCTTTTCCTATAAGCAACCTCCCACTCACTGCACCAATTCCATTGGCACTAATTCTCAAGTTAGACTGCAAATGGAAATCAATAGATATCAGTAATAAATGATAGTTTCAAAGTTTAACAGCAATAACCAACAATAATTAAGGATGAACCAAAGTCGTCTTGTTCGGAAAATCAACAAAATGCATCAATTTGTAAGATCAAGCAATAAGAGCTAAAATTAAATCATCATCAGGTAGCATCGCTATTCAGTCATAGACACTGGTAATTTTCAGGAGTATAATGAAAAGCCATTTAGAGAACTAGATAACCAAACAACAAAGTTGTTAGCTGGAGTTAGCGACTGAGAAATCAATACTTGAGTTACGGCATGGAAAGTTACTAATACCAAGTTCCAACTCTCAAACAACAGAGATAGAAAACTAAAGATAAACCTCTACTATAAGAAAATACCTTTGATGAGATGCACGTAGGGAGAAGAGAACTTTCATCGATGCTGGTCTTTAGTGATTCGAGTAAACTTTCAACTTCTACTTCCTCTTGCCCTGAAGCTTCTGTGCAAATCATAAAAAAAGGATAGGAAAACAAAGAATATCTTCTGTATAATAATAGTAAATGTTAACATGGCTATTAGTTTGTTCAAAATGTTAAACATAGATACTACTCATGCTTATGTACTTACCATCTGTACTTCTTTCAAGCATTATACAACCCTTCTCTCCAAGGGTCACAATCACAAATTTCAGATTAGGCAATCTTAGAAGCATGGATACCAATGCACTTCGAGTAGATGGGGCATTTGTCCATGTCTGTAACAGAAACCACATAACTGCAAAGAGTTACTATTATTATAGTTGCAATGCAAAACAAGTTTTAAACGGCAATGTAGTTGAACAGTTCA
This sequence comes from Kaempferia elegans, assembly GCA_037974815.1. Classification (NCBI taxonomy): domain Eukaryota; kingdom Viridiplantae; phylum Streptophyta; class Magnoliopsida; order Zingiberales; family Zingiberaceae; genus Kaempferia; species Kaempferia elegans. The sequence continues at coordinate 3,840,314 of JBBPFQ010000038.1, forward strand.
GCACATATAAAAGTCTTATGAATTTTCCATATGTAACTTGGTTTTTTTTTTTTAATATGTAACTTGGTTAAGGAGACCAACAACATTAGACTTGTAAACAATAGACAAGATGCATAACTAATGCTCTGTTTACTCTGAGGTGTGGAGGAAGGAAAGGAATCCAAGATGGAAGAAAATAGTCGCGGCCGCAGTCGGGCAGGGCCTCCTGCAGCTTGTGACCGCACAAGGCCAAGAGCTACCTCTCGCGGTAACGAGCACCGTTGAGAGAGATTTGACTGGCATGGGATGAGGGAGGAAGGAAAGTTCGTTCCATCCAACTTGGGTGGATAAAAAAATGTCCAAAAAATAATCCGCAAATGGAATATTAAATTCATCTGTCCATTATTTTATAACAAGTAAAAAACAAAAAGAATAAGTAGTCCATTCTTTTTCACAAAATAAATATTGAAAATTTTTCCGCACGGAAAACTTTTCCTAGTTTTTATTTTCGGCCTCACAAATAAGCAAGCAGTAAAGGAACATAATTATACATAGAAGATAATCCAGTAGTAACAATGTGTGCAAATATGGTAACTGAGTCCCAGTCCAAATGTCCTTTGAAGTATATGCCCAACATAGTTGAGCAAAGGAATTCAAGAAAGGAAGTTGTACTAATCAAACAAATTAGTCTCCAATTGGACAACTAGAGGTTGACAACATCAAAAAGCGAATGTAGTACAAACAATGATAAAGACAGATCTTCAACTAAGGTGCTGGGAAAAGCAGTTAAAACTTATTATTCTGATAACTATTCAGCATAGGCAATGCCTCCCGTGTCAATAACGTCAATGAGTATTATTTCATACACATTTAGGCATGTTCCACCACAAGTTAAGATGAATTGAGTTAATGTTTTTTTTTTTGGCTTATCTTCATACAAAATAATGTCAAAATCAAACCGTTCCATATAAAAAACAAAGTTTAAACTTAAGTATATAGCTGTCTTATTTTTTTCTTCATTTTCTCCCTCTGAAATCTAATTCGTCACTGGCACCATATATTGAAATGTCAGCACAATAGTGAAATAATATCATTGTGGTCAAAGATTGAAACTTTGACATGGTTCAAAATTTTAAACCTTGTTTCCATCAAAATAATTTTTAACTAAATGCAGTCTCAATAAGCTGAAATACCTAATGCAAAATCAACCATTAGTTTACATACATGATTTAAAAAAAAAAGAATAAATTTCACAAATCATACATAAACTATTTTATGATGTCATTATGATAAAATGCTTTTTTTCAGATCGAGTAAATAAACAATTAAGTGCTTCAATCAAGTTCAGTAGTAAATTTTTTTGATGTAGCAAAAGTTAACTAGAAGATCCAATCTACATTTTTAACTAAAAATAATTTTTTTCATTAATTTCCAATTCTCGTATTGGCTGGAGCTTCATGCACCAGTTGCCTTTTAATTTTCAATTCTACTCTGTTTTTCTTCCCCTCTATTTCTCACTCTCTTCTCCTTTTCATCCCTGAGGCAATGTCACTTATGATAGTAACACTATTGCAAATGAAGACAAACACACCATCACAATCCTTTAGCTCACTTTCTTCTTCCTTCATCTCTGCCCCCTTTCTACCTCCCTTTTATCTTTCTTCTCCTCTCTCACTCCCTCCTCTCTCTTTCTTGCAGGGTATTGTCTCCTCCGACAATATATTATTGTTGACCAACTACTCTCCTCCTACCACACCTCCTTTCTTCTTTTTCCTTCTCTTCAATTTTTTTCTGCCTCCCTCTTTTCCTTTCCCCTAAGGAAATTATTGTTGCTAGCAATAGTGACATGTGTTGGCCTTCTTTCTCATCCCTCTCTTTTCTCCACCCCTTTCTTGATCTCCACATATTTATTCTTCCTCCCTCTTTTATCCTTCTCTCTGATTCTTTATGTTTCCTCTCTCCTTCCTCTTTTTCTTGTGTCGATCTACACCAACAAAGAGGATACATGAAAGGAAGAAAGGGACAAGAGAGGGAAGGAAAAAAAGGAGAAAATTATGCATATCTTGTGTGACATAAATCACCAAAAATGTGACGGAAGTTTATCCATTAGTATCATAGCACACGTGGTAGTCATGTAGCACCAGTAATGAAGGGAACAGAGGATGGTTTGAGAAAGTAAAATAACCTGTAAAATGAGATGATGTATTTGTTTTAACTGCTAAAGTATAATTGGAAGATGCATTTTCCTAAATACTAGGCCTGAAAGTTTGCATTAAAGAAATATGCTTGCCTGTGGAAACTTTTCAGAGCAAACAACATAAGTTGCCAAATTAAGTAGATCATCTAATCCCTCCCTTGGTCTTTCTGCGTCAATTAACATTGAAATTTTCCTTCTACTTGCCTGTGCTGAAGATTTCATAGGAAGCAATTAAATACAATGCATTCCAGAAACATTCAATTCGAGCACACACCCAGATTAAAAGAGCAATAAGCAGGATAGACAAACACCAATATGTACGTGCAAATGGACATATCCACGCACACAGACCCCTTGTGTGAGTATCCACATATACACATGTTCATACAGCACTTTATAGTCTTAACACCATAAGTATCATAAATGCACAAAAATAACTCTTAGATTGACTTTATACTGCCAATGCAGGAGGAATGTAGTTAGAGGTTGATTATCTGTTTAGATTATTTAGTAATTGGTTGTAGTCTTAGAACGCTTATTTGGTGGTCTTATTCCATTGTTTTAGTAATGGTTTGTGTAATACCTTTGTGCTGAATGACTTTGGTAATGGATTGATTTAATCCAGATGTTGTAAGGCTATTCAACTCTCAGAACTTTGAAAGTGGACATTTTGTGAGTATAGTAAACAGTTGAACTGGAAGATCATCTAAATTACACAATATGCAATAGTACCTGGAAAGATGGTCATTAATTTGGAATAGTTGGACTAGTAAATAAGATAATCCTACCTACGCATATCCACTGAACAACTAATATCTAATAGATATTTGGCAAGTGATACACTATGTGTCATCTGTATAGGCAAATTCAATCAGAGAAAACAATTCAGCATCTGGATTAAATTTTTATCCTAGTGATCAGCTTGGAAAGGGTATGAAGAGTGACTTGAAGATCCATTACCAATTAAAACTTTTTTTTTTCATATTTTCAAGAAATTATTTTTTTAGATCATGCTGATATACTTTGTAGAGCAATATGACCATGATTACCTCTTGGGCAACAACTAAAGCAGTTTCCCATAATCTCCCATCAAAGTACACAAGGTTCGCACCATCCAATGCAGATGATAAATTAGCATGTGTAAGATCTTCTGGAACCATTGGAGGATTTCCAGGAGTATGAATACAAGTACGAGTTTTCCTGGAAACACGACAATCAATTATGCTTCTGTTTAGATACTGGGAAATTAGATTAGTTAACTCCTTAAGTACTATTACAAAGGTTATCAGTCAATCTAACACAAACAGTCTATCAGGAAAACCAAGAAAGAAATAGCATCAAAACATCAAGATGATAGCACGCTATCCTATCTAAAGCAATAACATAATCACATATTGACAGATACGAACAATAAGTTTGGCAGCAGGATTCTGGTCCAAGTAAAGCTGATATCTACTTGTCTGATTGGCATCAAAATTATGGCTTAAAATTGTAACAACTTAATTAGCGAGGAACCAATATAATTGTTGGATTTCCAGAACAGTATCCACAACAAAGAATTTAAACTGATGTTCACCAATTAGGTGTTTAGAAAACATGAATTTTCCATCTTTTACCAATCCATCTTTTGAATGGTTCTTGGTGTAGACTATAATGTTCAGCATGTACAGTTAAAGCATTCGCCCAGTGTTACTAATCATGGAACTGAGTGGATAACTGCTAAAGTTAGTTATTTACAATAAAGAAAGGTAGACTTTTACTCCCTCAAATATCAAACATAAAAAAGAACTGCTGATAAAGAAATTACATACGTTTGGTTGTCAACTATTACATAGGTGAACGGAGAATTTCCTTCCTTTCCAACCTGAATAATAAGGGCAAAGATAACAAGGTATCAATACTGGATCCGCCCATCTTTAAAAGAGGGAAGAAAATAGCCAAAATGAAAGATCATAAACATAGATGCTTGATCAATTTGTGTAATAGAAGTAAACAAAGAAGGCATAATCACACACCACCATAAAGGAAGTATCTACTCCATCTACTTCAAGCTCCTCAAGCATACTCCTCCCTTGAGTGTCATCAGCTACCTTAGGAGGATCAGAAATGGAGAAGAGAGTTAAGAAGTTAAGAAGATAATTTAGCATAAACTCTAAAATACCATTGAGAGTTTTGATAATTACTAATTATATCTCTTTAAATCAGTTGTTCCACCTAATGATCTCTAATTCAAGAAAACACTTAGAAATTAACAACTAAAAAATAAGGCGAATACTTAAAATACTTTGATAAGATTGAAGAGAAGCATCTCCAAGTTTGAGCCCTTAGACTTACATTACTTATTGGTATACAATGACACAAGAATAGATCAAAGAGGTTTGCAGATGAGTACAAAACCATAACCATCGAATTCAACTCCATCTCCAATAGATGCCAAACACACCTAATAATTGAATCACAATTTAAGCCATAACCATTAAACGATTTTACATGGCAAAGAAGAACTCTAGAACTTTCTGAAATGCATGTAAAAAATAACAATGACTAAAAAAGAGCAATCCGATGCACGAAGCTCCCACCAATGTGGGGGTATCGGGAAAGGATATAGTATGCAATCTTACCCTTCATTGCAAGAGAACCAAATAACAACACAGAAAGTTCGATGCATAATAAAAAACCATATCAACCCTAAGACTTGCTAAAGAAGCTTCAGCATCTCTCTCCTTTTCTTACATGACATAGGGTAACAAGGAGTAGGTTAAAAGATTCTAGACACGTACATCAACACTTACACATGTGGAGGAGAGACAAGAATAATGGCAAAACATGTCACCATATAATGTGCTAATCTTGTCAGCCTCCACATGTTAGGGAAGGATACTAATGTTGTATTGCACAAAAAAATCTATCTGATAAAACTATCATTTATTTGCATTGCGGAAATGAAGAACAAGTAGATATTGTTTCAAATATCTTCCTATACCTAATTACCATTGTTTTCGTGAGACATTGAAAGGAGGGGGAAATGAGTGAAGCCGGATCAACCTTTTGTTACTTAAGTTTGTTTGATAAGGTAACCGAACCCGACCAAGCTGAATCTAAAATTAACTAGGTTGTTCAAGCTTTGTTTCTTCTTTTTTTAACTTGAGATAGGTTTACATTTGGTTTGAGCTTGATTCGTTTAGATGTTATAGAGTTTTTAATTCGAACTTGTTTGAATGTTACAAATTTTTTATATTTTTAAGTATATTTAATTAGTTATTGAGCTTAATATTCGTTTTAAGACTTATTTATTTATTTATTTATAAGTTGATAAGAAATTTATTCGTGGACGTTGTTCACGAACAGTTCACAATCTTTGTTCACAAACATTAACGAGTTGAACACATATGTTTTCTAGCTTGTTTATTTAGTTTAATGAATTGTTCAAGCTTGTTAGTTGAATTGCCTTTGTGTATATTGAACAAATATAATCAATCTCTTACCAAGCCGAACACCAAGTTTGCTTACAAACATTTAGTTAATTTATAACCCTAGCCTAAAATAGAGTCGACTGATATTCTAGTGACTATGTGATGGAGATAACCAACAAACTCCATTAAAAGTCTATAAACACAGAAATAAAAGTTCTAAAGCTCAGTTATTAATTTGACATATCTTAGAAGATGATACCCCTACTTGGGAATTGATATAAAGTTCATAACTTTCAAAGGGTTGAAATCAAAAGTTAGTATTAAATGTCTAACAAATATGCTTTAACTTCACATGCTTAGAAAATTGTAGCATCTTTATAAGTCTTTTATGTTTCATATGTGTCTTTATGGGTCCTTTATGTTTTAGAAGACTCCATCTACTTGCATTTATGTTTAGTATGTATCTTTATGAGTCCTATTATAAATATGTGTACTACTGCAATGCTGAGATATGAAATAGATATCAAAGTTTTGAAAGTTCTCTTAGGTTGTGTGAAATAATCTCCTTGTGGTGTGACGTCTAGGAACCTTAGGTGTGATACCTAAGTTTCTACCTTTCTTTAACACTTCATTCCAGTGTTGGGAGGTTTGGGGAGTAGAAATATGGAATGAAGTGTTAAAGGAATGTAGAAACTTAGGTATCACACCTAAGGGTTCCTAGGCATCACACCACAAGGATATTATATCATACAACCTAAGAGAACTCTCAAAACTTTGATATATATTTCATATCCCAACATCACAGAAGTACACATATTTATAATAGGATTCACAAAGGACTCATAAAGAGACATACTAAACATAAATACTAGCAGATGGATTCATCGAAATATAAAGGACTCATAAAGACACATAGGAAACATAAAAGATTTAGAAAGATGCTACAATTTTTCAAGCATGCAAAGTTAAAGCATACATTTGTTGGACATTTAATACTGACTTTTGACTTTTGACTACCACCCTTTAGAATTTATGAACTTTATATCAGTTTCCAAGTAGGTCTATCATCTTCCAAGATATGTCAAATTAATAGTTGAGCTTTAGAACCTTTATTTATGTGTTTATTGACTTTTGATAGAGTTTGTCACTTATCCCCATCAACTATTAATTGGCAAACTCCATTAAAAGCCTATAAACACAGAAATAAAGGTTCTAAAGCTCAACTTTTAATTTGGCATATCTTGGAAGATGATAGATCTATTGGATACGTCCCACTTGAAATTATTAAAGGCATGCTTCCTAGAAAGCCAATTGATCTTGTTCCTTTACCATTGGAAGCAAGACCAAGTGCTGAAGTTGGCGCTTTTAGCAAACACATAAGCAATGAAAGATCTAAAACACATGCGGATTTGAAAAGAAAGTTTGCTAAATTTAAGGAAGGCAATATAGTTATGGTTCGTTTAAGGCCAGATATCCAAGAGAGGTTTATAAGAAACTTTATTCAAGGAATGTTGTACCCTTTAAAGTTTTAAAGAAAATCAGCATTAATGCTTATGTCCTTGATCTACCAGCACACATGACTATTAGCAATATCTTCAACATTGAGGATCTCACTTTATATTCTGAATATGAAGATGTTATGGCAAGTAATGCACATGATACTCGTATACCATCAATTCAAACATTGAAAGACGCATTAAAGATGTAATTAATCATCAGATTGTGTCTGAAAAGGGAAGTGGTTATCAAAAATGGAAGGCACAATCCCTTTCTAAATGCACATGAATTACTGGTAAGGAATTTAAAAAGTTGAATCGAGACCTTTATGAAAGATTCCATGATTTTAACTCGCCTGGGATGAGTTTTTATCACCCGGGGAGAATTGAAGGAGATAAGTGGCAAACTCCATTAAAAGTCTATAAAGACAGAAATAAAGATTCTAAAGCTCAACTATTAATTTGGCAAATATCTTGGAAGATGATAGACCTACTTGGGAACTAACATAAAGTTCATAAATTCCAAATGGTTGAAGTCAAAAGTCAAAAGACAACATTAAATGTCCAACAAATATGCTTTAACTTCGTATGCTTGGAAAATTATAGCATCTTTACAAGTCTTTTATGTTTTCTGTGTGTCTTTATGAGTCCTTTATATTTTCGATGAGTTCATCTACTAGCATTTATGTTTAGTATGTGTCTCTATGAGTCCTTTGTGAGCCCTATTATAAATATGTGTACTGCTGTAATGCTAGGATATGAAATAGATATCAAAGTTTTGAGAGTTCTCTTAGGTTGTGTGATGCAATCTCCCTATAGTGTGATGCCTAAGAACTCTTAGGTGTGATACCTAAGTTTCTACATTCCTTTAACACATCATTCCATATTTCTACTCCCCAAACCTCCTAACACTCAATCTCCTCTTGTCATACATCACTATGAGTCTAAGTTTCGAAAAGAATTGACTAGCTACTAGTTTGTGTAAGTGTGCAATTTCAACGGTGATTTGAGAGATCTATATAAGCCAACCATAATTGCTCCACAAGTTTAGTAGAAAAATAGTATTTATTTTTTAAAAAAATGATTTAAAATGGGAATGTTTATGTTGAAATGGATAAAGTTGCAAATTGAAAAGGCTCACATTACTTTCCAATAAGATATGGCCCTTGAAATCTAAATCTTTCGAGTTTGAGTTGTGTTGGAAAATCCCTGAAATTTTCACCTTTCTTTTATATTTCACATGGTGAAGAAGGATGTTGATGATATTTGCTAGGCAATTAATAATTTAATATCTAGATTATAAATTAGACACTTTCCAAACAGTTATAGCTCTAATAATCTTAATATAGTAATAAAGCGCAGATCAAGCACTAAAAAACCTCACCTTTTGGATTATTTCAACTGGACAATGTCTTCATTCCATATTACTTTGTGTTTGAACTTTCAAATGTCAAGTCTATTCGCAATCAAACAGATCGTGAGAGGAGATGACAGGCTACAGATAAATAAACTGTCATTCCTCACGTCTAGATATCCCTAGTTATTTCAACTGTTTGATGGTTTGTCTTTCCACTTTTAGATTGCACCACTCTTTTCTCCGAGTTATAGGTATAGATTATAGCATATGACTTACACATCGGAAGGAGAGAATTCTGTATATTACAGTTTAAGCATTTAGGCAGAATACTCATCCAAATCATGCTTGACAAGATTTTATGAAACTAATCATTCAGGCCTAATTTGTACATGTCAAGATGAGTGATAGCTAGAGAACTCTCAATCTTTGATTAGCACAAAAATATATAGCTGAATATCTTGAATATTTTCTTTGTGATGTCCTCTTATTTGTTAACACTCCCTATAGTCATAAAAAAAAAAGTAGTTTAGAGATCTAATCATGCTATCATTGAAATGGTTGCCCTCTGTGTAGAGTTGTTTGGTTGCACAAACAACGAAAAAGAGATTAAAATTACTAAAAAATATTTGTTAAAAGTCCCAAAAAGAATACACAAAGTAACAAACAATCCTTAAAAAGTATGAGAATCTTTTGGGTGAGAAAGATGTGAACTATGCAGTGACAGATATCACTTGAGGCATTTCTAAAATGATTAAAAAAAAATTGGTTGCCAAAAATTAGTGGATTGATGTCGATTATTGTACATTGCAGGAGTGATGGGCACAAGAATATGGGTTATCAAATACTATATATACAATGAATCTGATATAAGTATTAGATGAACAGGGTCATTGGTTTAACGAGTGCAGTCTCTCATTAGCAGTTTTAGATTTAAAATTTTACTGAGTCGGTTACATACAATGGTAACCTCAATTACGAAAGTAATGCAATATATTTCATATCCCCAAATTACATGGTATGTAATTCAAAATCCCTTTTCTATGGTTAAGGTTTTCCAAAACGAGACATTTCCCTTAGGAGGAGGCTGCTACCCTCACCATCTCAATCATCTCTTTATATCTCTCTATCCTCTCCTTCTCTCCTCATATTTTCCCAACCACAACTTGCTCGCTCATGTTAACTATTGCCCCTTTGCCATAGACACCAAGTGTTGCCGCTAGCTAGGACACACCTAAATTTGCTCCTGATGATCTTTTGTGAGCAACTTCAACATGAATAGCAAGGCAACAACCACTACAGGACCTTCCCTCCTCTTGCACCTACAATGACTCTAACCCCTTGATATGGTCTTGCTAGCTTACAATGGTGGAAGATGTCAGGGATGACTGTCATGTCGTTTGTGTGTTCCCCATCGTTACCTACCCACTACGACTCTAGCCCTTCTTCCTCTTGAGACCTTACCAAAAAAGGTCGTTACACCAAACCGCAACCACTTCGCAACCTCATAACTCATCAGCACTAGGTTGTGGAAAGATACAAATACAAAGTACCAATCTTCCACAATGATAAATTTATCAAAAGAAAATATTATTGAATCAAAGATAAATTACAAGAGAAATTGGAAATAAAGTTAACCAAGAGGCGTAAAAAATATCAACTTATCAAAAAAAACTCGATAACTTAGGGAAAATACTAAAAATGATTTGGAAATATAAAATTCTAAAAAAAATCTAGATACCTAAAAAAAACTTTTCCTGATTTGAAGCAATTATGAGAGACTACCAAATACCTCTAGACAAATTAAAATATGATCTAATTTCAAATTTGGATCATTCTCCCCCGCCAAGAACTCGATACTATCACGTATGGAGATTAGAAATGCAATCAAGATTTGCATTGCCGACAATAAGTACACAGTAGGCTACTTTAAGGCACATCTGATGGAGAAAGTCCTGTCACTTATTGTAGTGCATCAAATAAGTTAGGAAAAAGCTGTCAAAGTTTATACTCTGTGATCCAAACATCATTAATGTCTGAAAGCCCCTTTCCATGAACTAGGTATCTTTGAGTACTTCTGTGCATTATATGAGAATCCACAATGTGTCATATGATCATAGAAGGATATGCAAGTACTAGAGCTATAGGAGTACAATCTATGGATAAACCAACAAACAACGAAGGAGACTTGAATGCTCCCTAAATAGAAAATTTTATCAATGTTTAAATCAATAGGTAGCCTACCCCACTTAGTGGGATAACGCTTGATTGTTATTGTTATTTAAATCAATAGGTAGGTCAATTTCATAAGCATTAGCATTAATATTACTCATAATATGGAAACACTAGAAGATCGAGAATGAAGTTTCTTAAAGGAAATTTTAGAGAGTGTTAGAGTGAATGTGAATAAGAACATAGTTAGCTTCATTGCATTCTTTGTCTTTACAATGTACGCCAGCATGCATTTTATAATTTTCATTACTCAAAGCAATTTCCCCCCTAACATTAGCATGACAAACCTCTCATCGCTCTAGGATGGATTGGAGGTGGTAGATAAAGGAATTATACTCATTGGTTGATGAGATTTTGATCCAGTACAATTCTGAATAAAAATTTACCTATTAAAACGATTTAAGGAGCTGTTATTAGCAAACTCAATAATTGGCAAGACTAGCACTCAAGTTTATCTTCAAAAAGTGATGTATATTACAATAGATATTCGTAGGTATTTGCTTATCTTTGTCCTAGAACCTTTCTTTTCTGAACACCTCATCTTCCTTCAAAATTCCACCAAAACATACCAAATTAACTTTTAAGATAGGATGCATTATAGTGAATTAGTTTGTTTAGCTTGTACTCTAACCATATTAAGACTATTTATCAAAGGGACCAACAAATCAATTTCAGAATCTTCTAATATAACTATTGAAAATGGAGAATGGATGTGAGAAAGCTTCATTACTTCATGGAACGACCAAAGGATCTTACAGACTCAACCAACTCAACTATAGAAATATTAACCAAAAATCAAATAACTCAATGAGACAAACCTTTGAAATTACCCTGGGTTTTAAACCCAAACGTGCAGCACAGGTCAAGGCATTCCCAATATTTTCACCTCCTTCTACCTGAGCATTGTAAATTGGAACCAAAACAAACTTCTTGAATATAAAATGAGCAACCAATTAAAACTTGAATTGTATTATCTCGGATTCTAAGAGAATTACATTCCATTATTCTCAATGCTACAGTACATTTTTAAAAATGGAATGGGTCAAGGATAGTGTCTTTTCATAATACAAGTAAAAAAGAAGCAAAGGTCAGATTTTTAGGCTTAATCCAACTGACAAAACTTTCAATTTAAGAAAATACAATTCATGTTCTTAACATAACATCACAGTGACTCATGTTCTTAATCTAAAAATGGCACCGACTCATGTTCTTCTCCACCTTTAGGCGTTGCAGCTTCAGATTTAGGTGTGCTTCTATGCAACAACTCTAAGTTCTCTAGATTATAAGGCCTGAGCGACAAAATGTTCAATTAAATGTTAATATAAGTATTCATAAGCACAAATCAAGCTAACATAAGTGTAATACCTAACAAATCCGAAATCATAACTAGAATAGCTAACAAATCATAAATTAAATGTACAAGCATTACTAGTGATTACACACAAAATTGGGATGACATATGACTGTGCTTTGAACTCCCCTACTTTGTATCATCTAAACCAGTAATAAGTTATCATCTAAACTAGTAATAACTAAATAGTTGTTGCCAAAAATTTATTGAAGTTTAACAAAGAAATTAGACCAAACATGTGGCAAAAGGACGATTCGCTCAAGAAATTAGACCAAACATGAAAACATATGTGATAGTCATCTAGAATAATAAAAAAAGATTGTTTAAAATAATGATCGTAAACTATAGCCAACAATATAACATAATTGTGCAAATAATAGTAACATACCTCAACATGAAGTGCAACAACAACAGCAGAAATGCAGGGTATCTCTTCAAGAAGTTGAAATATAAAAGTTGAAATATAAGACAAATGACAGTAAAGACCTAAAATCTTTTAACTACAAGCAGCAAAGTGAAAAAGAAACCTTCAACACTGATTTTCTTGTATTGACCCAGCTTTAGATGGATTTAACTTACAAAGCGCACATTGTTAGAACCTACAAAATTAAAGATAGTTATTAATTTTAATATCTCAATTAATCAACCACTAATTTTAAATTAAACTTTGATAGTGCTTACCTGCCATAGATGACAATTCTTCTACATATGTGTCATCATCGCTGTTATGATGATTATCCAAAGTTGATCTGACAATCAACACATCGTCAAATGGAAATAAGGTATACAGATTGAGGATAAAATAGCAAAGAGAAAGATAATAAGAAATCATAATTCAACATGTGACAGAGAGAAAAGAAAAGAATTAATCAACACATACCCTTGCTGTAAAATTGGACAATTGCGCTTGTCATGTGACACACCTTGATGCCCACATCCACGACATAACCGGGACTTTGAGGTTGACTTCTCCTTTGATGATTTCAATTTCTTCCCACATCCCTTTGTTCTTACTAAAGAATGATCAATAATATTAGGGGACTCATCCATGGATCTCTTCCTTTGACCACTATTGTCGCAGTGCATCCCTTTGTTCATCTCTTGAATTTTACTGTGGATACAATGCAATTGTTCATTCAAGAAGTTTGCCCCCTCATCAGTCAAAGATGCATCATCAATTACTACTGAAGCCATATAGGATAACCTTGAGTGCCTTGACATCAAAACCCTATTTGCATCATCAATGAAAATTTTCTCTCCCAAAGCATATATTGCTCCAACCTTTGCATCTCGTGTCCATCATTTGAGTATATACCTATCAGACAAATGAAACACTTGGTTGATGCAAATAAAAGCTAACATATGCATGCAGGGAATGCCATTGAACTCAATTTTTTGCAACTACATGATATGTAGTCTCTCTGTTTGTCATGCATGAGCACTCTAGGTTTGGAGGAAGAACAACTTTGAAACTTCATCACATGGTAAACCACTAAGTCAACTTCCATAGATACTTGTTGCACATAATAACCATGGCTCCCACTCATTTAACATTGAAACTCCATCCATTTTTTTCGTGTACAACTTAACCATTTGAATTTCCATTGGCCAGTTTGTCTTAATTCTGGGATGCTCATTCATATCAATATGGTCTGCAACTAACTTATTGTGTCTTTGATGTCTCAGTGCCCTATTGAAACAGGTTATAAAGTCCATCAATGAGTTTTTATTTGAGATATATCTCTTGAAAAATGCATGTAAGCCCTCAGATCTCTGACTACTTGACATTCCAGCACAAAATACATGGCTAAAATAAGCAGGCACCCACTTATGTCACAATTCATATATCAAAGATAACCAATCATTTTTCTCTAAGTTAGCATACTTGATAATCTCTTCCCATGATTTCTCAAATTCATCAGATGTTGTAGAATTTCTAATAACATTATTTATACTTTGATAGTAGTCACGAAAAGTCAAAGGATTCAATTTTTCTGGAAATTTATTCAGTATGTGTCATAAACAATATTGATGCACAGTGTTAGCGAAAACTTGGGCAATGGTTTTTGTCATAGCAGGATCTTGATCAATGATGATCACATTTGGTGCACCTTTAGGCATGACTTCTATGAATTTGTTAATCAGCCAAACAAAAGATTCAATTTTCTCATCACTTATAAAGTCACAACCAAAAATAATTGTCGGGTGATGATGATTAACTCCTACAAATGGTGCAAAAATCAATATATATTTGTTGGTGGTAATGTTGTGTCAAACACAACTACATCACCAAATACATTGTATGTCATTATTGATAAATGATCAGCCCAAAAACATCTACTAAATATGTTATCTGAATCATTCTCGTATTCAAAGAAAAAAACTAAATTTTCTCTTTCTCAGATGTAAATAGCTTGATTAGTGTTTCAGCATCAATACCCTTTTGTTCATCCTTTTTCAAAGTTTCTAATATCTCTTTCTGTGCAACCTACTCGCTTTGTTCCTACATACTCTATCTCCAATAATCACATTTGTTGGCACATTGGCATATGAAAACTATCATTCTCGTATTCAAAGAAAAAAGCTAAATTTTCTCTTTCTCATATGTAAATAGCTTGATTAGTGTTTCAGCATCAATACCCTTTTGTTCATCCTTTTTCAAAGTTTCTAATATCTCTTTC
>JBBPFQ010000038.1:3859084-3869741 GCA_037974815.1 Kaempferia elegans
AGAGTTGTAAAGAGGTTTCTCCGTCGACAATGAGGATTGTGTTAGACGGTGTTACCGGGGATTAATCCATTAGAAGGATTGCAGGGTCGTCCACCTTACGGACACGCCGTGGAGTAGGAGCAAGTTATCTCTGAACTATGTTATATGAACGTGTCTCTTAGTTTAATCTTTCTATTATTGTCTTTGTAATTTCCTACTTGTTTGTATATTTTCGTTGCGCACAAACTTTGTAGGAAGATAACTGACTATACCGATCCTTAACAAGTTACACAATAGTTATATAATCTTAGGGAGGAAGTGTTTAATTTGGCAAGAGTATTGACATCATTAGCTATGAAGGAGATTAACACAATGATATAAAAAATTGGGTACTATACAGTACATTCACATAATAGAACAGAAATGGAAATACAAACTTCAGCATCATCTTAGATAGTTAACATGGAGACTTGTAAAATGTGATTGCAGTGAGTTCCATATTTTAGGGCTTCCTTGTTCACATGCTTTTGCAGTGTGTTTATATAGAAACATATACCCATATAAGTATTGTGAGCATTATTTTTCATTTGAAACTTGAAAAAGTACTTACATAGATTGTATTTATCCATCTAGAAGTAAACAATATTAGCTAATAGGTGGACATGAATGTATTATTTTACCACCTAGCAGGCTTGTGCAACCTGAAAGAAGGAAGAAGACAAGGATCTCGTCTAAGCACACGGGAAAGGTCAAAAACAAATGTAGTATATGCAAACAATTAAGTCATAATAAAAGATCGTGTAGAATGTCTCTAGCAAGTTGATGCATGCATTGGTGTGTTGTTTTGTGATAATGATCAACTTCTGTACGTATTTGGCGCACAAGCCTGTTATTGTGATGAATGAACTTATAAGTGTATTTTTCTAAATATATTTAGATGTGTATTTTGATTAACATAACATTAATTTTGAAACTGTTTATTTACATTTAAATGTTTTTGTGTTATGTTATCTATGTTGTTTATATATTCATATGTTCTTTTATTTAGAGATATAAATTGTGTTGTATGTGCAATTAGAATGTTTTGGATGCAACTAGAATGTTTAAAAATGGATGATAGACATTCATCATTCATACAATCTAATGGATTGTTATCATATTATAAAAGTGTTGCATTGTGTTGTTCTAAATTATTTTTGTATTGAATTGTTATTCGATTGTATAAACTTATAGTGTTGTATTATTCTAAATTTTTCTGTTGTGTTGTTCTAAATTGTTCTTGTATTGGATTGTTATTAGATTGTGTAAAAATGTTGTGTTGAGTTGTTCTAAATTATTGTGTTGAGTTGTTCTAAATTATTGTGTTGTACTGTGTTTATCATCATTCAAAATAATCCAATACAAAAACAATACAACACAATAATTTAGAACAACGTAACACAATAATTTTATATAATCTAATAACAATCCAATACAAAAACAATTTAGAACAATACAACACAATAATTTAGAATAACACAACACAATAATTGTACACAATCCAATAATAATCTAAATAGGTAGATGAAGTATCAATTTACATAAAGCAAACGGACTACATCATTTGATATACAGGAAATACAAACATACTATAATACACCAACACCAAGATTGATGATTCATTCTACTTTAGATTTATAAAATGTATCCTTAATGATTGATATTGTAACTTTCACTCTAAATTTATGAATGTTTTTTTGCATGAATTTCATATTAATATTATATAAAAGATGTCTGATATATTGCATAATGAAGAAGTCGCGGTCATTCCTGCAACATCATAAAATTAAAATAATAACAAAAATATAATGACAATGTAGCATTGAAATTTATTAATAATGTAATGATAATATTTGTTGAGGATAATCTACTTTAGTAGAGTCTTATTCTAAAAAGGATGATAATCGTGCAATCCATTGTGCATTCTTTTAGGGCCCGTTTGGTAAATGGGATAGGATATGATTGGGTTGATTAGGATAGGATTGAGGGTAAGATTAATAATCACTCCCCATGCCTAAGGATTGTGAATCCTACTCCTAATCAACTATAATCCTACCCCTAATTAATCATACCAAACGACATATTAAAAACTTTTTAAAAACACAATCTTAATCCTATCATCCCTGAAAATGGGCCCTTAGTTTATTGTTGGGAAACATTTTCAATCTAAAGACTTGTGAGCATTGGATGGACAAAATAATAATAATAATAATAATAATAATAATAATAATAATAATAATAGAATCTAAATTTTGAAGAATTATTACTAATCAACTTTGCAAATATTCATTATATCTAGAGTTGTAGGACAACGAATTATAATGATAGAATATTTTTGTGTCGGTGTCCATGGTCATTAAATGATAATATGCACAATTAGTACATATATATAGTTTCTTGATCAATCAAATTTGTTTTGCTAATTTGATATGAAATTATTTTTTATAAGTGTTCATATGATGACTATAAGATTCAATATATAATTATAAATTAGTGTAATAATATCACAAACATGATTAATAAAATTATAATATGAAGTCAAATTTTTACCATGAATCCGGTTAAGTAATATATATATTTATTATACAACCTACTAGATGAGAATGCTTTCTTAAAGAGTAATAAAATATAAGCGTTAATTACTTCCTCGTCTATATATATGCTACCTAGCTAAGGCACATGTGAGGAAGGAATTCATTGTCAATATGTAGTAGTCTTCCTCTCATAGAAACTCAAAAGTATATCATCTCAAATTTTGAAGAAATTTTATCAGGTAGGTTACATCTTTTCTCGTTTTTTCTTTTTTTTTTCTTTGAATCTTCATTTGAGATATTGCAAATAAACCCAACTCAATGTATTTAACAAAAAAAAAAATCAAAGTAAAGAAAATGCAATTAATAACAAACTTAAATATTATTGTATAAATGTCAACTTACTTTAATAGTGTTCAATCTCATAGTATTAATTTTCTTCTCCCATACTTTTATTTTATGGGTCTCCTCTTCATCATCAGTCTCATTGGCGACTGATATAGTTTTATCCTCTTCTTGCATATCAGTATCATCTTTCATAGACTTTATCTCCAAGTTACCCCTTCACTCTCCTTTATTTTTCTCATGGTTCTCTTTTTACCTGGGGCCAATGCTAGCTAATTAGGTATATCTTTAGGAGTGACCCTGATGTTATAACAACTTATGTCACTTCCTCTCCTTGTCATATTAGTTGAAACAAGGTTCAGATGAGGATCAATATCTTATGCAAGGTAGCTAGTTGGATAAGAAAAACCTTCAAAAATGGCAACTAATTCTTCATTAACTTAAAACTAAAGTTTCATTCTCGAGGGTTAGCTTGTGGATTTATTTTTGCTTTTCAATGCAATGTAAACATCCAGTTTCTTCTTCTAAGTCTATATGAAGTCGTTTAACCGATGTCTCACCCCATTGTGGTGTAAACTCAAATTGAATAAGGAGGAGGTTACAAGTAAATGAACTTCCTTGGGTATAGGGAGAATATAAACAATAATCTACAAAATTAATAACAATACATAACTAATTAAAAAATTTTAACTATATAACATGAATTTAGCATGAGTTGAAATATACATAATGGTTATCTAAGTAGGTGAGACTCCTACTGATTTAACTCTTACTTTATTTCTATGAGAATAAGTAGACATCTACTTACTTATTCTCGGTGACATGTTACTTGCAAGTTGAATAATGGCATGCTCAAGAAACTAAGTTCATGTCATAATTCATTAATGAAATACTATTACATATTTATGGGAAAAAAACTAACTAATCAAAATTAATAGAAAGTAACAAAACCCCTCATATAATATAGTGAGAGGATAAGATTAGGAGTCTACAAAAACATCCCTAAATATTGAGAGTTAGTTATATAATTATATATTACTTCAACCCAATTATAACTTCCTAGGTTGTTGAAATTATCAGCAATATTTATAATCCTTAAAGGTATCTTATATATATTAGAAGAAAACAAAATAGAAGAAAAAAAGATACAAAATATAAAATTTATAATAGTAAAACATCTGTATCTAAATACAGTAGGAGAGAATACATTATTAGTAGATTTTTCAATCCAGATCGATTTAGTTCTTTTCTTACAAAAAGATCTTTTGAATAATATACCAAAAGCAACATTAGAATCCATCTGAACACAACCAGATGGAAAATTTGAATATCTTTCCTTTCATCTGGAATTCCAAGCAAAAATATTATATCTTTGGTTGTGAAGGACACAACAACATTGGAAATTTTGAATATCTTTGCTTTTAAATTATAATTCTTAAATATGTTCATCAGTAAACCCCTAGGATTTTGAATTTCTAATATGTTGAGGAATGACACAAAGGGTCTACTATTTATAACACTAATGTATTTTTCATGGAGAATAATTCCTAAATGGCTCTTTCCTTTTTCCCTTTCCTTTTCCCTTTCCCTTTGTGGAAGTTTCAAAACAAAATTCTATTAAATGTCCTAACTTACTCATCCTGTGTAACCTTTCTTCTAAAGTTGGTAAATAGATCTCACTTGCAGAATTTGATATATTAATTTTCGATCGTATAACAAAATAACAATCAAACTTTATAAAATTCAATCAAATACCTTTAGTAAAATTAAGTCAAAGTAAATTTAGTCACTAACTCTAGAACAATTAGGGAATTACCATGAATGGAAAAAAAAACATATAATCTAAAAAATATTACCTTTGGAGATAAGTTAAACTAAGTTGATGAACTAAGTAAAATAATACGATGAGATCCATACACATGTAAGGGATAGATTAGAGATGATATGGTCTATTTAGATTAAGAGATTCCATATCATATTGTAGTTAAGAAGTTTGACATAGAAGAAAACAAAATAGGCTATTTTACAAAGTTAAATATAAACCATATTTGACAATTAAATATGCATAAACATAAACAATAGCCTAAGTAGATGATTGTGCAAATCCAATCAATGGTAAACAATAGTCCTTGTTGATGATTATTAAAATAATGTGTTTTCATAAATAAAGCTCGATGAAGTAGCTAAATGACAGTGCTTAAGACAATTCAATCACATAATTTTTGTAAAACTAAGTGTAAGTTCATGAACTAAGTAAAACTAAATTAAACTAAGTTAAGTTTAATTATAATGAGGGATACGGGATCGGGAATTTCTAAATTCACATACATGATTTAGGTAATATGCAACTTAACCTACATGATTCTCGGTAATTTGCCAAAGTTTGTTTGGCAATTTCTCTCTTCTCGACTGGCTAATATGACCTAGTATAGCAGGTCATATATCCACATTAACTTAATGAATAACCAAAATCAATATAAATCTCTCATTTGAAGATATTAACATTAGCAACATCAAAGTCCAAATATAGTCCCCGGTCCTCATTAACGGTGTAGAGTAAATTCAAAGGAATAGAGCAAGTATAGCAGCAAAACCATTCACAAAGTCAAAGCAGCAATAGCTTCTGACTTGAAGTCAATTCTGAGGCCTAAGACCCTTCTGACCTCAGAAGGGGTGAGCAACCATGTGACATGGCCAGCATTCTCTCCCCAGAAATCTAAAATCTCTGTAACTTTCTCAAAGTTAAGGATGGTTGACATTTGTGAAAGTCTAGCAAATTTGTCTCGAACAGGTCTCTGTGACATTTCGGAGAAATGGTTGATGAGTGCCCTCACCTCCCTGTCGAGCTGGAGGCCGCCCAGTTGGCTGAACCTTTTCTGCACCATGATCACTTCAAGTCGCTTCACAATGAAATCGAGTACCATGTAAATGAATGAATCATAGTTGTTGGATGTCATCAGAGGTTGGAGCCACAAGGTGTTGGTCTCGACTCCATGAAGAAGCTTTTGGACCCATGGGTCGTTCAGCTCATTTTCTGCATATTCTGAGTCATCAAGCTCATAGCTGATGGTGGCTACAGTGTCCAGAATGGGTCGGATACGAGGTGAGATGGTTGCCACAAGCTGTTCCAAACCTGCATGTAGAATTTGCTTAAATCCAGTGCTTATGTCGCTAAGCTCAGCTAAGAAAGATTTCACTTTTTCTCTGTCTGTTGGTGTGGGGAAGACCTGGTCACAGTTAAAACAAGACATCAGTATAGCACAAAGAGAAAAAGGAACAGAAGACAACATTGGACGATTCCTAACGATCTTTTTCCAGTTATGAAAACAGCAATGGTGAAAGCAAAACTACTGATGTAACAAACATGCTCTATAAGCTAAGGTTGACATCCTAGTGGGCACCTTCTTACAAAAGAAAAAACACAGACAGAAAAGAAAACATCATCCAGTCAACAACATGATTTAGTTGCTCATTCACTTTGCACCAGACTTGGCAACTCAAAGCTACATTGCAGTGCTACGAACAAGGCAAGAGCTACTTTTGCTAATTCTAATTTATTTTAGCTATCAGTTACTTGATTCACAGCAACTTTTGCCATCTTAAAGAACTCCATGACAATAATATAAAGGGAATCAACCTTATTCTGCCATACAAAAGGAAACCGTCCATATGGTAGTATATGCATATGCAACGAACAATGGGCATATGCTGATATATGCATATGCAGAAGTGAATTGCTTTAATTTTATATTGGGTCAATAAGACCAAACTAGATTATAAATTCATCAAAAATACAATACCTTATTTGATTTGAAGTAGCCATGGATTATCATATAAGGAGGAATATTTCTTTTGCTGCTCAAAAAATATATGCTATATATATATATATATATATATATTCCAGAATGAAGAATTATCCTTGGGCATGTACAATGGATACAAGTAGCCTGTATTGAATAGCTTATAACTTTGTCTAATAGAAAATCAAGGAGGCATATGATAATTGTGAGGATGTAAACTGGAAGCATTTCTATAATTTGCAAATTTATCCTAGGGTACAAAATTTCATGTGGAAGGTAGCTTGGAAAAAATTTCCTTATATTGTTTGTTGCATCATTGACCACAAGATCTATTCTGAGTTTATTTAACCATGAAAGTGAAGTAACTGGTTTAAATTGTTTGTCTGTAACTTTCCTTGTGCTAAGGAGGTGTGGAAATATAAAAATTAGCTTAAAGGTTAGCAAACCATATGGATAGATGATTGATGGAGAGGAAAATCATTTGAGGAGGATGGCTCTATAAGTAATCAACCTGCTGAAGTGAGACTTCTATTGGGTTCTAGCATATATAGAAATCTCATCATAGTAGTAGTGAAGCAAGGGTCCCCTTCTAATATTTTAGTGATGAAAATTGCTTCTGAGGTAGAAGAGTTGGAAAAGAAGTTGGCTTCCGACAATAGAAGTGGTGCAAGAGGCAACATAGTTGGGTGAATAGTAGTAGTGAAGCAAGGGAATATGTGATGATTTATTGTGATGTTGCTTGGAAGGGTGTGATGCCTGTGCAAGAGTTGCCCTATGTTGGAGGATCTCTCATCGAGATGGAAGTAGTTGAAACTCTAGACAAACCGAGTTTTAATCTCTCTCACAATGGAAAGGAAAAGATGTGTGAACAAGCAAAGAACAACATTAAAATCTATTACCTTTTTAACCATAATTATCTTTCATCAATTCCTAACAATGAGAGTCAATTTCTGGGGTAAAACAATTGTGGATATGAAGCTTTGTGAGATATTTTGAAGATTCTAAAATATTGGGAGAGCTGGAAAGAGGATAAACTTTAAGGGTAAAATGAACAAGTCCCACTGGTTTATTGTGGAAAAAAAATATTGAACTACTTTGTATGAAATTAAGAAGAGACAGTAGATTAACCTCTAAATCATGACTACTTATCGTTCCTGATTCAAAAGCAATATTAAGTATTCATCAGAGGAATAGAAGAACCAATGCGTTATCCTCTCTAATCTCACTGCAAATAACAAACGCACATAATCATCTAGATCATGATCTAGTATTATTGGCCAAGCTTAACCATGCAAACAAAGATTATAAGCTTTGTACATCTAAATTCTAGGTACTACAATCTACAACTTTCTCTTCTACTAAATCTAGAAAATTTTAAATGTCAACTAGTTATCCACCTTGGAGGTTAAGATTGAGGCAAAATCATCACATAAAAAGAACAGAGGACCATAACAGTGTATATATAGAGAGAGATGTTATCTTGCCCGACCTTATATGAGCGATCGTGAATGATATCCGACGTGGGTGATCCGATGCGGCCAAAATCTAATTTTTTTAATCTCTCTCACCTACATGCAACAACTTTTCTATCTTTCCTCTCTTATCTGCATGCAATAACTTTTCTCTCTTTCCTCTCTTATCTGCATGCAACACCTTTTCTCTTTTTCTCTCTCATCTGCATGCAACACGTTTTCTCGTTCATTTGGATGCAACAGTTTGTTGCAGCTAGTAGCTGCGACAATAGCTACCACAAGTTGTTGCATGCATATAAGAAAGGAAAGAGAGAAAAGTTGTTACATGCATGTGTGTGAGAGAGATATTTTAAAAATTGAATTTTGGCCGCGTCAGATCGCCCACGTCGAATATCGCTCACAGTCGCTCATATAAGGTCGGGTAGGATAATAACTTATCCTATAATTGTCAATGCAAGCTTAAATGGTTCTAAAACTAGGAAGTTGCTTAGAGAACTTAGATTGCCTAGGAGAGTTATATGATACACTATTGATGATATTAAAAGAATTAGTCCTTCCATATGTATGCATAGGATTATACCTGAGAACAATCCTAAATCCTCAATAGAACATCAAAGGAGGTTGAATTCCAATATGAAAGAGGTTGTTAGGAAAGTGGTATTGAAATTGTTAAATGTGGGTGTAATATTTCCTATTTCTGACAGTGTGTGGTTAAGCATGCATGTATATGTGGTTCCAAAGAAAGTTATACAGGTTCGGTCGATCCCCTCAATAACCGGATCCACATATAGTCTTTTGATCGACTAGTGTACAAGTTTGGTTGACCAAACTTGCATCCTTCCACTGGCCTTTTGCCACATCAGCATCTTGAAGTTGATCCTCAGCCATGTCAACCTTGCAAGGCTTTTCCTTACCCGTGTAAACCACAACATCAGCACGCCGAGAGTTATCCTTTACCATGTCTGCTATGACTTGTCTTGCCCACATCAGCTGCCATATCACACTCCAGAAGCTTTAGTTACCAAATCATTGAGCTGTGTCACCTCAGTGTCTGGTCTACAACCTTATCGTTCAGTCGCCTGAATGGTTCGATCGTCCGATAACACTAGTTTAGTCACCTAAATCTTGCAACACCAAGTTAGCACAAATACAAATAATATATGAAAATAACTTGTGATAGTTAATGAATTGCTCGATCTCAACTTCGGAATATGTGTAGGAAGCTTTTCGGATCACCAAAGGTTGTCCCTATAATGAAGACAAGTCCTTACTTGTTCTTCTTTCCAAAAGAACCTATCTACTCTAGGAACGTACCTTCACTTAAAATTTGCCAAACATCTAGGCCCCTTGACATTTTTAGGTTTCCTTTGCTCAACGTCCTGTAACTTGCCCACCATGTCTTTCTTTGACTGGATGTTCGGTCCACGCTGACCTTATCGAATTCACCATGTAGATATGTTCAGATGTTTGGTCCCTTGACCCATTCAGACTTTCATGCCTGATGTACATTCCTCCTAATCCACTAAGACTTTTGTTCCTTAGTATCTGATTAACTTGACATACTAGGACTTTTCTGTTAAATTGTTTACATACTTAACCAAGTCATTAGATCACAACACAATTTAACTTTAAACCTTTACCAATATCAAAACTCAGGTTCGATTATATGATGCTCTCTCCACTAACAAAAACTCCTCGTCTCTAGGACTTCACTCACTATTTGACATAAGATCAATCTTGACATGTCAATACTTCACCGTGCCCTTCCATAGCCTATTAAGAATTAACCACATGCCCCACATTTAGTCCTCCGTGACCTATTAGTATTTCCATCATTATCAAATATCAATCAACCGTGACCCACTTTGGCATTTCCCTTATTAACTCTCTATTGGACTTTCAACTGCAATGTCTAGTCAATAATAAACACTTGGACTTTACCTTTACCAACTCCTTATGGGATATTCAATAACTAAATGTCCAGTCAAACATGAGCCACTTGAACTTCTCCACTATTAAGCATTTAGTCAATCTTGACTTGACATCTCGCTCAACCATCAAATATATTGATCAAACATTGAAATCCAAATCGAGCTTGGTCAACCTTGACCAGTGGTAGATTATATATACTAACATAAAACATACTAGAATATGAATAACAAAACAACAACTAGGGATCACCACATAATGACCACAAACACCAAACTCATAAAAGAACAAAAACAAAGGATGCATTATTTTAATGTGGTTCAAAATCTTGAGGGCTACTATGCCATGACCTAAGAGCGTCTCCAAATAAAACCCACTAATTTTCTCCTTTTCGGTCTCAACCTAACGTGGAGAAACCCCTCATAGCATCGTGATAGACACCCGTGATTTACCTCCCCCATGTCTTAACCATTTGCACTTATGGCTAGTAGCCACCCGTGATTTACCTCCTCCTTGTGGGCCTGGGGACGGGTTGGCGGGGGCGCTGGGGGCGAGCGATTTC
>JBBPFQ010000038.1:3947053-3991795 GCA_037974815.1 Kaempferia elegans
AGGCAACTGGAGTCAACCCGGAGGAAAGTCAACTCGCAGTTGACTTTCCGATCCGGGGCACCCGGACCTGGTCCGGGCGCCCTAGGGCTTGGTCTTTGCGATAACCCTCATCCCGACGATCTGTTCGCTCGGGATAAGAGTTTGATCGCCCTGGGGGCGCTCGAAACGATCTAGGGCGCCCTGAACAACTTTAAGATGAAGTTTCCTAGTGCTATAAATAGAGTACTTGTTTTTCCTTGCATTTCATCTCTTGCACTCCAAAACAAGTTGTAAAGAAAGCTTTAGAGTTGTCTGTGCGTCAAAGTTCTATAAGAGGCTTCTCCGCCTTCAGCAAAGGAGATTGATAGTGCGCTTCACATTCCTTGGATTAACAACCTCCCTGGTTGTAAACCAAGTCAAAATTCTGTTTGCCTCTTTTCTGATTTTAGTTCTGTTTTTTTATTTTACAATTTGTATTTTATTTATGCTAATTGTGCTTTGAGAAAGGTTGCTTAATTATTATTTTCAGTCTAAGTCTAACCCCTGAAATTGGCCTCCAAGTTCTAACAATATTAGCCGATTTCAAACTTCCATGCATGAGCACATTGACAAAGCAGTGAGCCACCAGCAATGAGCCACTGTTGCTGGATGTAACAGTGGCTGCCCTAGCTCCAGGTGTTTGTGGCTGCCTGCGTATCAAAAGACAGAAGGGAGAAATAGGAACTAAGAGAAAGAGTGAGAGAGAAAGAGAAACTGCTGGGGAGGGAGGTAACGACTTGGATTGGTGGCACTCGCACGGCAAGGAAGGTGTAGCAGGTGGCAACGCCACTTGAAGAAAGAGAAACGAAAGATGGAAAGAGAATATAGAATGCCCAACTCTTTATCGATCATCCACTTTCTACCCAACTCCAGTCTCTAGTTCCACCTCCTGTTCATTCTTCTTATTGATCATTGTATGCCTAGAAATTGCATCCTTCAGTTTGATTGTTGTCCTGATTGCAAATCACTTCAGTCAGATATCTATAATGCAATTTCTTAAATTTGCTTTATTTGTATTATAAGAGTTTTTTTCCTAGTTATGGAAACGGTGTACACCTGCAAGTTTATTACTATTGTATAATCTAACAGTCCGCTTTAGCTCTCATTCGCTAGCAAGATAGCAATATGTAAGATGTTAGCTTCAAATTTTAGTGAATCAAATTTTCTCTAATATTTGATTTACTTCACAGGCTTGAAGAACTTCAAGTTCTGGACATAAAATTTCTCTATGGCTGTTCGAGGCCTACAATTGTAGTCCTATACCAGGTAAGAGTATAATGCTCTTCCATTGATACTATTTAAATTTATTATATTATGCTTACTTAAATGACTCATGTTTTTTGTTATGAACCTTTATGTGAATATTTTAAGTATAAGGGGTTTATTATACACATAGATGAACTACAAATATAATTCCTAGATGGCACTATCTAGGTATTTTCACTAATATTCTTTGTTATATGGTTAATAGCCTTCATTGCCATCGACAAACTTCTTAACCAAGCGAGATCTCCACTCTAACACACCATCTTCTTCCTTGATCTTTATCAAGTCATTCTTTACACATTGCATAGCCATACAATGTAAAACAAACAATATATAACAATCTATATTAGTTAACAATGCTTAATATGCATGTAAATGTAATTGAACACTTGTGATGTAAGTGGTTAAATTAACATTTATAGGTTACCTCACCAATAATTAAGCTTATATAGGTGTTGCACAATCAGAATAACTAATCTTCTGTTAGGAGGAAAACATCATAAAAGCTCTTAATAATTGAGAAGGGATCAGTATGAGCAGTAATTTAAACTTTTATTTGATTCAATTTATCCAAAACTTGTTTGAATGAACCACAACTTCTGTTCCTTGTTGCCTCCATAAGTGACCCACATATGATGGTATGTGTGATTCAGATATGCCAACACCATATAATTGAAATTTGGTTGAGGTGCCTAATGGATCATCTGATATTGAATACTAAAGTTAACAACATATGCAGACCATATATGCCATTTGTGATGTGATCCCTTGTCATATTGTGGTTTATTAAAACAAGATCACAGTGCAATGCACATCTATTGGTTGGGAAAGGGACCTGTTGACCTTATTGCAATATATTCTCCTACGTTGAGTTGAAATGGGAATCTGACCCACACCTAAACATATTGATTGATGCTGCCACATCCACCCGTCTATGTTATAGGATGGGGATGGGACAACAAATCATTGCCCATGCCTCATATGCAGAGTAGCATAGATAATCACTTAGTTTACTTTTTAAAACAATTGGATGACAGTGGTAATGATATTTAGTGTCTGTGAGAGGAATTTATTGATTTTTTCACTATCTATTCTTCTACATTTGTTGAGTGGGGTTTCCCACCTCATAATTTTTGTCGCCACTAGATTAATATCGTATCCGCTAGTTTGGAAGGATTATTAATGTTCATATACTCATTTAATGTATCAATTAAATGAATATAATCTTACCTCTTTCATCTTTTCCTCAATTAAGAATCTGGAAGCCTGTATTATTTCATTTATTATGTTCACCAAAAGCCCTAACATTCTTCTCCACTTGAAGCTTTGGTGGAATTTCTGGAATTCTTCTTGTCCGCTTGAAAGAAATCCATTTTTTCTTTTTTTTTTTCTTTTCAAGAAATTGGAAGGAAGTGGATATTCTAGTACTCATTCTTCATTGTCTGTAATACATGCATTCTGGGTAACAGGACCTTGATGTTATAAAACCATCTGAAAATGTTTATTTAAGTTAACTGCAAAAGTATACCTGCTTAAGGGTAAAGCATACATAGTCAGTGAGTCTTGTAGTACATGGTTAATGATAATATATGATAATCTAACTGAAACTGGCATTCTTTTATTTGTTATATGTTTGTATGCCGACATTGCTTGCTCTTCGAGCTTTTGGATAAATGACCTTAAAATTTAGTTCGGTAGATTTATTTTATGAAAAATTTGAGCCAAGTATCCTGATTAATTCTTTCAAGACTTGTATATTTACTGAATGTAATGCAGGATAATAAGGATGCTCGACATGTTAAGACATATGAAGTTGTGCTCAAGGATAAGGATTTTGTTGAGGGCCCATGGTCACAGAATAATCTTGACAATGGGGCTGGTCTTCTGATTCCCGTTCCCATGCCACTTGGTGGTGTAATAATTATAGGGGAGGAGACTATTGTTTATTGTAATGGTACTATCTTTAAAGCAATACCTATCAGACCAGTAAGTTGCTTTACTTCATTCACTTTCCCTGTTTTAATTCTTCAGAACAGAATCAACATAATTTCCACACCTTTGCTGATTTTGTGGATTTTTATCTCTTGTTGTGCCCAGTCGATTACAAGAGCTTATGGAAGGGTTGATGCCGATGGGTCCCGGTACTTGCTTGGTGATCATGCTGGCCTTCTACATCTTCTTGTCATAACACATGAGAGGGAAAGGTGTAGCATCTGTACTTGCTTTATTACTTATGAACTCAATCTGCTGAGGTTCTTTATCTCTTAAATATTGAAGTTTCAACTAATATTTTGGTTAAAGATTCTGACTTCTTGTTTGGTCAGTAAAAGCCGTTTGACTGTTCAAGATATTATTATGTTTTGACACCCACACCCTTCACTAAGAGCACAAGATCCATTTGCTGATCCTGGATAGTTGGTACTAAATGACTTGTTTTGCTGAAAAGCCTCTTTGTCATCATGCTGTAGGGTAAATGGCCTGAAAATTGAGCACTTGGGAGAGACAACTGTTGCATCAACAATATCATATCTTGACAATGCAGTTGTATATGTTGGTTCAAGCTATGGTGATTCACAGGTATACTAATTGCAATGTTCATTAATATTTATGGTTGCTTCTGTGTTTCTTAGTCTTGCTAAATTGTTCATTCTGCGTTGTACCTATGTTCTGTTGTCATACTCTTGTTAGATTAGGATTTAACCTTTTTCTTTATATGTTTTTTTTATTGTACTAAGACTTGTGGCAAAAAACTGATTCATAACAGCTTATAAAACTGAATCTGCAACCTGATGCAAAGGGCTCATATGTTGAAGTTCTTGAAGCGTATGTCAATCTGGGCCCCATTGTCGATTTCTGTGTTGTTGATCTAGAAAGGCAGGGTCAGGGTCAAGTTGTCACTTGCTCTGGTGCTTATAAAGATGGCTCCCTTCGGATAGTTCGAAATGGAATAGGGATTAATGAACAGGTAGGATTTTTGTTTTGCTGCCTTTGGTTGTCATAGTTGAAATATTTTTGACTATATTTCTGCATCATGGATAGGCATCTGTAGAACTCCAGGGTATCAAAGGGTTATGGTCCTTACGCTCTTCTATTAGTGATCCATATGACAGTCTCTTGGTGGTTAGTTTCATCAGCGAGACTCGTGTCCTTGCTATGAATATGGATGATGAGTTGGAAGAATCAGAGATTGAAGGGTTTTCTGCAGAAGAACAAACCCTGTTTTGTCAAAATGCTATCCATGATCAGCTTGTTCAGGTGCAGTTTCACCATGGCTCTTTTCTTTGGCTTTATTTATCTTTAGATAACTTCCATGCTAAAAATGTTGTTTACTTTAAATTTGTTGATATGTTCATTATCATTGTAATTCTAGATGATAATTTTTTATGTGGTCATGGGTCATGGACAGAGTATGAACAAGCCTTTTAAATTATTTTTGTATTTTATTTTGCCATTAACATAAATTATGCAACAGGTAACTGCTAATGTTGTTCGATTGGTAAGTTCTACCACACGGCAGTTGTTGAATGAATGGAATGCACCATCAGGTTACTCGGTCAATGTTGCCACTGCTAATGCCTCGCAGGTTTAATTTTGGCTTCTCTATATCTTTGGATTTTTTTTTTGTTGACACCATTATACTTAACTTTTTCACCTTATGGTATTTTACTGAAAGATAAATTAGTGCTCACCTCCATTTTTCTTGCCTGGAACATGCTTTTAAAAATATAATTTAGAATTTTGCCTATGAAGATAATTTGTATTTTTATTGATAAATAAGAGGTATTATACCAGTAAATTAGTTTTGTAATAACACACTGATATAGTGACTGTTTCTTGGAGTGCAGGTTTTGTTGGCAACTGGTGGTGGTCATCTTGTGTATTTAGAGATTGAGAAAGAAATGCTGATTGAAGTCAAACATATACAATTGGAATATGAGATATCCTGTCTCGACATAAATCCAATAGGTGAAAATCCAAATTATACTACAGTGGCAGCGGTTGGAATGTGGACTGATTTAACTGTCAGGATATTTTCACTTCCAAGCCTAGAGCTGCTTACAAAAGAAAGTTTGGGTGGAGAGATCATTCCTCGATCGATTCTTCAGTGTACTTTTGAAGGGGTATGGATATTTGTCATAAATATGCTTCTTTGATCTGATGATTCTCATGCTTAACTTAGATGCCATTTGTCTCTACTAAGTGCTGTTGCTCCTTATCAGGTATCCTACCTTTTGTGTACCCTTGGAGATGGTCACCTGTTAAATTTTCTTCTGGATATTAATACTGGTGGGCTATCTAATAGGAAGAAAGTTTCTCTTGGTACTCAACCTATCACACTCAGAACTTTTTCTTCAAAGGACACCACACATGTGTTTGCAGCATCAGATAGACCTACAGTCATCTACAGCAGTAACAAGAAGCTGCTTTATAGTAATGTTAATTTGAAAGAAGTCAGTCACATGTGCCCATTTAATTCAGCTGCTTTTCCTGACAGGTACTCTGTCCAACTCTTCTATTTCCTTTTTGTTATAAGCTGTTTTACATCCATTGTCCTGTGCATGCTAACGCTAATATTGTACAATTAAATACATGCTTTCATTTCAGGTTAGTTTGTAGCCTTGTTGACCAAATTTACTTTTGTGACATCGGAATGGGCTGGTCCTGCCTGCCATCTTATTTATTTTTATTCATCTTTCTTTTCAGAATTGTTGTTAACATGCTCTGACACAAGGCTTTATGAACTGGCAAAGAAGGTTTTGATCTTCTTTTATTGGCTTTATGGGTTCTTCTCCATTCAGTGTTCTGCTAATGATCCAATTTGTTTCATTTTTTTTTTGGTATGGATATTTGCAATGAGTCTTGGCTACTATACATGTGGCTTCAGCTGTTCTTACCTGTTTTTCAATGTTTTTACATTAGATTGCCCTGTATTGTTAATCAGTATTGAGGGTGCTTCTTTGTAACTTGAATAATTATGGTTTGTTATGCAACCATTTAGTTTGCTTGTGAATTTATAAGTGTAGGAAACTACATATAACTTTTCCTTGCATCACATTATTTGGAACCTTGTGCTCCATCCATATTTTATTAGACTAATGCTAGGTGACATACAAAACATATGCCCCACTTGTGTTTGTTCATCATATTTAAAGAGTTGATTCTTTGGCACCAGTGAAATTTTCTTAATGCTTGAATGTTGATAGATGCAAATTTTCAAGTGTGTATTGTTTTTGGATTTTTTCAATTTTCTTGTTCAAATTTAATTGACATTTATTAGTCTCCAAACAGTCTAGCTATCGCTAAGGAAGGCGAACTATCAATCGGTACGATAGATGATATACAAAAGCTTCACATTCGTACAATTCCTCTGGGGCAACATGCTCGTCGTATTTGCCATCAGGAACAATCACGAACATTTTCAATTTGTTGTTTCAAGAACTGCCAGATCAGTAACGAGGAGACTGAAATGCATTTCATTCGCTTGTTGGATGATCAAACGTTTGAGTTCATGTCAATTTTTCCGCTTGACTCTTATGAATATGGTTGCTCCATCATCAGCTGTTCATTTTCAGATGATAATAATGCATACTACTGTGTTGGAACTGCCTATGTTTTGCCTGAAGAAAACGAACCTAGCAAGGTGAGTGTTCAACTATGGATTCTACTGACACTTTGATCCTTGTATATGGGTTATGCTTAACGAAGACTACTTTTTCTCTTCATATCCATACCTTCTTGTATATCCTTCTCAATCAAGCATTGTATTTAAGCAGAACCTTTCATCTTTTTCTCCATATGGTTTGGGTAACAAGTGACCCACTTCTCAAGTGCTTGTTCAGTATAGCTTTTGGTACAATTGTTAGAATATTTTCATGTAATTTCCGGTATATTTTGGTTGAGCACTTCAAGCATTTGTTTGTATTTGTATGATCTATTTGGCTAGATGTGCTACTCCTTGATCATGCATTCAATCAAATCCATTCAACTCTTTTGTATTGTTCAATCCTAGAGCACCACATGATAGTTACTGTTTGAGCAATTGCTATGTTGTAGGGGCGAATCCTGATTTTTGCAGTGGAAGATGGGAAGTTGCAATTGATTGTTGAAAAGGAAACTAAGGGTGCAGTTTACTCACTCAATGCTTTCAATGGCAAATTGCTAGCTGCCATTAATCAGAAGATCCAACTATACAAATGGACACTTAGAGAAGATGGATCACGTGAGTTGCAAACTGAATGTGGACACCATGGACATATACTTGCTCTCTATGTACAAACTCGTGGAGATTTCATTGTGGTTGGTGACCTGATGAAATCTATATCGCTGCTGCTATACAAGGTATTGGTTTGTTGCTCCTTTGTTCCTTGTTAATCATGAACCTGTTTTATTTTGCATTTGCATTTTTTGTTTTGGTAGTCTCATAATCAAATTATATTTTGTCTTGCTTCACCTTGCTTGCTTGGACAGAGAGTATATATCACTATTTTTTTAATACATTTTACTTAAACGGAAGGTTAAAGGGGAAGGTCTTCATTGTCTATCATCAATGCCTTGTATTGAATATTTAGATTTATAGTTTCCAATAAATTTCTGTATTCAATCTGAAGCAGCATGAACGAAATAAATTATAATGTTGTCCATAAAATTTGTTGACTTGAGATGATTTACACCTAGTTATTTTAATGATCTGAGTTTATTGTGCAGCACATACTTTGTTTTCTCTCAGTTCATATGGTCTTTGTTTTTTTCAGCATGAGGAAGGTGCGATAGAGGAACTAGCTCGAGATTATAATGCAAACTGGATGTCTGCTGTTGAGATTCTTGATGATGACGTCTTTGTTGGTGCTGAGAACAACTATAACCTTTTTACAGTGCGCAAAAATAGTGATGCCGCATCGGATGAGGAACGGGGACGTCTTGAGGTTGTTGGCGAATACCACCTTGGAGAATTTGTCAACCGCTTCCGTCATGGTTCTCTGGTCATGCGTCTTCCTGACTCAGAAGTTGGCAACATTCCCACTATCATATTTGGCACAATCAACGGGGTCATTGGTGTTATTGCATCTTTGCCTCATGACCAATATGTTTTCTTTGAGAAGCTGCAAGCCAACCTTGTGAAGGTAATAAAGGGTGTGGGTGGCCTTAGCCATGAGCAGTGGCGATCTTTCAACAATGAGAAGAGGACCGCAGATGCAAGGAACTTCCTGGATGGAGACTTGATCGAGTCTTTCCTTGATCTCAGCCGCAGTCGGATGGATGATATAGCATCCTCGATGGAAGTGACTTTGGAGGAGCTTTGCAAGAGGGTGGAAGAGCTCACAAGACTGCATTGAAGAATGACACGGTGGTGAACACTAATCAACATCTTTTGGCCTACTGAGGTCGTTCAATGGTGATGGTGTTATAGTTTCACAAATCCCAGCAGGAAACTAAAAATTACTATTCTATTGCAAATGTCTAAGTTTTTTGTTTGTTTGTTTGCTTGTTTGTTTGCTTGGCCATTTAGTAACTTTTTTGTTTAAGAGTCCCATTTTGATGGCCTTTCCTGTACGTGGATTCAATTTTCTGTGTTGGTATTGTATAGCGGTGCATGGTTCGCATTGAATATCAAATCATTGAAGGGAATGACGTGTTATGAAGATATTGAAGAGCTTAATGAACATGAAATAGGTGCCAAGAATCAGGTTTTCCATTAATATTAAGCTATAAATGAAACAGTGGTAAATAAATTCTAGTTGTGCGAAAAGACAAAAGGGACTTGTCGACTGCAGCTTAGTTGACATTTCTTTTTCTCTCAAGCAGCTGATGGATAATTTGACTGCTGCTTAGGTGATACTAGTATCACTGATTTCGTTGTGACAACTGATTAGAATAAGTTTGGCCGAAAATTTCCAAGTAGAGAGCCGGAGATAGTCATGAAATTAGAGAACGAAGTTCAACCCTTAAAGCCTTGATTGGTTGTCTCTGGCAGAGATGTTTATTACAATCTTATGGCAAAGATTACCTACTTGGAGGCTATGATTGATCAAATTTGGAGGTTTTGGATGGAAGAATTTACTCAGATTCACAAAGACAATGAAGATTTGTGCTTCGAAATGGGTGTTCTGTGAAGAGCGGATTCGTTCAATGTGGAACAAGCGAGGGATTGTCTTGCAGTAAAAGTTCCAAACCAAAATCTTATGGTGGTGCATGGAATGCCAAGTTGAGAACTACTTGTGTGGGATATGAAGGAGTATTTCTTGGCTGCTCGAGTACCTAAAACAGAGAAGGTGACAATTTTTAACATGTACCTTGGTGATGCAAAGTTATGATGGAGAATGCCCATGGTGGATGATGCCAATGCTGGTCGGGAAAAAATTAACACTTGGGCTGAGATGAAGAAGGAATTGAACCCACATTTTTTTTTCCAGGCAATGTCTAATGGATGGCATGACATGAGCTGAAACGTCTCAAAGAGAAGGGCTCAGTGAGAGACTGTCAAAAAATTCAGTTCTCCAACATGTCCAAGGAGGGCAAATTATATAACTTTCTTGCAACCATTGGCACAAATTGAACTTCGAAGGCAGAATGTGAAGGATCTTCCATGTGCTATTGCTGATGCCTTGGATGGTTTTTCATGCAAACAAAGAGAGTTTGGATGTTTCTCTGCCTTCTAAATTCATGAATCAAAAAGAGAAGAATGTGGAATAAAAGAACGATTCGGCTAACAATTGGCGGAATGGCAAGAAGAATCATGATACCGCCCAAGGTAAGAACAATTTGAAGAACCAAAGTTGTTTCTTATGCAATGAACCTCACTTGGCAAGGAATTATCCCCAGCGAGAGAAGTTGAATGTTCCCTTGGCAGAAGAGAACAATAATTGCCCTGAATAGGAAGTTGTTCCTCTTGTTAATCTTTTACTGTTGGTAAATTCAGTTGTTGGTAATGCTGCTAACGAAAATGAATAAAACATAACGGTTATCGAAGAGTCTTCTAGCAAAGTCATGGGGACTGTGCAGGAGCAAGAGGCCTGCCAACGGAAGTGTACAACGAGAACGTCGAATTCTTCTAGCGGGGTGGTGGTTTGTTAGCCCCCTAACTTGGAGGCTCGGCTGGACATGAGGATTGGGGCGGTGCTCATGTACTTCCTAATGGGCATGTGCACAGCGCCACCACATGCTAAGCAGCAACGTGGATGCGACAATGTGCAGGCACTATCCAAATCTAAGTCTTGTACGAGGAAGACCTGACGATTCACATGCCAAGCACACAAGACATGCCAAGCAAATAGAACAATATGCGATAATCCATACTAGTGTCAACTAAGCGGCAGTCAAATTATCCATCAGCTCCTTGAGAGAAAAAAAAATGTACCTAAGAACAATAAAAGCTAATATGGAAGGAAAAAGAAATTTGGAGTCGAAGATACTTCAGGCCTCGTCAAAAAACAGAATGACAAACTCAGAGACTTAAATATACTACAGTTACCATATATCACTAGCAACCATTACAGCTAAAAGGAGACGGAAAATACTTGCAGGACAAATGGCATTTAAAATTTCAGTTTTGCGATTGTAGATAAGAAACTAAATTCAAAAGTGACAAATTCCAGTTCTCGAGTACAGGAATTTACGAACTATTTGCACCATCACCTATTGGCTATAGAAGAATCGTCATATTACAAATGAAGCAGAAGAAAACGGACTCACCAAGTATGACAACGAAGTAGCATGCAAGAAATTGCACACAAGCAACAGCTGTCTACTGCTATGAAATCGCCATAGACATAGTTCTTTTGACGCATGACACGTGCAAATGGCTGACTAACTAAGAACAATAAGATAACCTAGAAATACCATTGGCAATAAATTAACCCCAAAAAATTCAATGAAAAGAAACAAAAAGAGCATATTGCCGGTTCTTTCAGATGTTAGCAAGGCTCCCCTGTGTCAGTAGGAAGTACAAGTGGATGAAACAATCTACCAGTGCTTGTAAAATAAGCCTTTCTTCAACGATGAGCTTCTAAGACAGCGAGTAAAACTCTGGTTTTACAACCTCCGACAGGCCCATGCATCGGTTAATGAATGAAGGAAAACCACTGTCCAACCACATTTCACTTACTCAAGTTGCTACTTGTCTGCTTGAGCTCTGAGACTTCATCCGCACCTTCACTTTCGGACAGCTCTGGGCCAATCTGAGATCCAGATAATTCTCCATGTCCACTATCGTCAGTAGACTCTCCTCCATGTCCAGCAGCAGTTTTAGTTGATTTTGTATCCACATCTTGCCCATCTATTTCTGCTTCTCCAGATGAACTTTGGCACTCGTTTGTATCTACTGCAACGTCTTCTATGAGGCACGCATTTTTATCCATTTCAACCTCACTACTTGGGATATGGGAAGTTGGGTTTATATCAGATACTTCACAGTCCAATGTTTCTCTACACTCAACCCGCTCTTGTGGCTTCTCATCCTGACCTGAATCCAAGTTACTAGTATCTGCTATGGATTCGCTCACAGGACCATTGCTAAGAATTGTAGCTTCCTTTTCTCCCGGAGTAGTCACTACATCCATTATTTGCAATGAAATCACTGTTTCGCTCGGATCTTTATTTTCACCCAGCACAACCTCATTGGTCTCATCTGCATCACATGGCATTTCATCCAAATTCGATGATGAAGGGAGGGAATCAGTGATATGATCACAGACCTCCTTATCATTTTCGAAAGAAAACCAATTTGAATTGGTAAAGAGTGAACTGCACAATATATATTTTGGTTATCAGATTTTTATAATACCAGTATAGTAAAACAAGAAATAAGTGAACAAATTAAGGTGTGCATCTATGTGCTAACCTTTCCTGATCATCCCCCAAACGCAAAGACGAAATAACTTCTTCTGCAGATTCATCGTCAAAATAAACATCCTGCAAGTCATTTCTCATTTATGTACATGATCTGCCTTGGGAACAGGATAAAAAATTTGCTAGATGATTGAAGAGAATTGACAGTACAAGTCCTATCCCTATCTAAGCAAATTAGCAAACAGAAACGAATATAACAAATCCAGTGGAAAATTAATGCATTCAACAAAACAGAAGTGAAGGAGAATAGTATAAGATAGTTCAAATCTTTTCATAGTCCATAAAAACCTAGAGGCATTAATCTACATGATTTCATGCCAATGCTAACTGCTAACTAACCTCTACAAATTTGTAAAAAGAGACATTTATAGCAGGGGACATGTTGGCATACCTCATCATCTCGTTCAAAAGACCCTTGCACCTGCATTCAGCAGCCAAAGATCAGGAAAAAAACATCACAATTAGAATCTAGATACAATATATGGTATTATCACTTTGAAATGAGGATTTTCTTCCATTCACTGATTCAAAATAGCAATAAAAGCTTAAACATTCTATAAAAAATTATATGACTTGGACGAACCAATACCATCTCCACTGTTATTATAAATTTATCAAAATGCCGCGAAACAACTTAAACATCCAAAACACAATATGTAACATAAAGAAACCAGATTAGATGGCATCTTGACTCTCGAGACTTGAAAGACACTCTAGGAAGACTCCATGCTTGAAATATTATCCCTGATGATCGATGGTATCTATGGCAATCAAAATGGAAACTTTCCATCGTCTCAGTTACTAAAACTAGGAGTAACTGCTATAGACATGTCGAATCCCTTGAACAGTCTCATTCTTCAATGTCCAAATTTTGAGTAATAAACAAAAAAAAAATCCTATGTGGACTAACTACCGACGGGATGGATTTTTGCAATCTAGTTTATCATGACTTCTCCAGATTAATAAAGTATGTTAGCATCTGATAAATCCTGGTAGATTAGGTTGTGCGGTCATGGTCATGGTCATGCTGAAAGCACAACCCCTATGGCTTTATTTTGTTCTTTTTGGAAACACTAGTGTAAATTCTCTACACTTATACATAATCTTTTCCACAAATAGTCTATGCCAGATTAAAGAATTTAGAACTTCAACACCATTTTAAAAATCAATCTTACAATACAATTGTGAAAATGTTTTAATAAATGATTCTCAAAGCAAGGACGGGGAACAAAACTAACAATAAATTCTATAATGTATTCCAACGTGTACCTCTTTGGTATCATCATTGCCATAAATCCCATATCGAAAAGCTTGGCTCAAATTACTAGCCAATGCTGCCACATCAATATCCCTATCTCGGAAATCATCATCATCGCTATCCCTAACTGTATCATGTAGTGTCGTGGGACGCCTGAAAATGATGTGATGAGATTTTCAAACAGCCAATAGAATTTCAATGGAAAGGGATGTATTTAGTATGTCTAGCTCAAACACGGATAACTGACTAAGAAACTAGTTCAATGGAAAGGTCATGGGTCCGGAAAAGCATGGATTTAAAGATAGCAAACATGTTACAAGTAAGCCAACATCTAATAGAACAAAGGAGACAATAGAATTCATACCATACAAGAAAGTAGTTGTCTGATTGATGCTAGTGAATATAATTCAGTGACATTTGCCATATGAAGAGTACTAAAAGATTGGTTACCACTGGATTTCTACAAAGTCTAATAGCTTTTTACCAGCATGTATTAAAGAAATATATTTTAAAAAGTGTGGGCTTTCTTGTTAGTATTTTTTTGTTAAAAATATATTTATTAATGATAAAAGATTGAGAAAACATTACCGAGTAGACAATAGAAGTAAATAATGGTTTTAGACTAAATATATATTTAAAAAAATGCTAACAATAATGCCCATAGATAGATCTAACTAAAAAATTTTAAATCCAAAAGGAGATGCTGTATCACCTTCTCTGTCCTCTTTCATTCATTTTTAGACTAAACTGGTTTAGTGAAAAAAAAAATCCCATGGAACATGTGTAAGACTCACTTGTCCTTACACAAGTAAACAATGGAATGAGTCCTTTTTCTAAATTCCTTACTACAATTCGATTCCTTTCCATAGAAGAAAAGTATTCGGTTCATAGGAATAGTATTTGTTTTATACAGATTCTTTATGGAATAAATATTTCTCTATTTTGCTATAAAATTGAAGTCAGTAGTAATTTACATTGAATTATGATCCCTATTAATAAAGTACAATAAGTCATTCTATTACAGAAATACCAGTCCATCCTCTATCCTAATTTCCAATGAATAGTTGGTCTTATTTTATTCTATCCTCTGAAGTGGACTGAGAGATGTCCAAGCAAAACGGGGCCAATGAGTCAAGTGGACTGAGCGATCTGAGTTGACCCAAGCAAGTTAGTTGAGTCAATTAGGCTAGCCAAGTGGGTAAGTAGGTGGACAGTGCAGGCCAATCAAGTGGATCAGTGGGGCTGAGCAAGCTGGAGGTGCTAGACAAACCAAACAATCTAGATGGATCAATTCGACTAGGTAGCTTGATCAGGCATAGCAAAAGGTCATGTGGGTGGAATGAGCCAAACAAAATATTTCATATAGGATATTCATCATTGTAAAAATGATTCCTTATCTATTATTTGTAACATTCATAGAAAATAAACATAGCAGTATAATTTACTTGAATTGCCCGGACAGCAAAAAAAATTCTAAGGAAACTCACCCACAATTCCATTGATAAACGTTTTCCACACAATTCCTCTTGTGCAAGACAAAGTTATGCCAATCAATCCAATCACTGTTTTCCTGCAAGTGAATCACTAGTTTAAGAATTAAACTGCCAGATGCAGTAACACAATGCAACTTAACATAGCTTTGCATTTATAAATGAGCACAGTTAGCAAGATATAGAAGGCAAATGCTTTGTACATTCAAATAACAAAACATCATTAAACCAAGGATAGAACAGCAGGATTCAGCAGAGGCAAATTAAAAAATATGGGATAACAAAAGCATCTCGATAGAGTGATTTTGACAAGTAGAGACAAAGATATTCCACAGACTATTCATAAAAAATATTAACAAGTAGAACCATAGAATGCTGACACTTAAATGGATAATACAATGGCATTCTAAAGACCAACAATTTTACTAGAAAAGTTATAAATCTGAACTTAG
The DNA here is from genome assembly GCA_037974815.1 of Kaempferia elegans. Taxonomy (NCBI): domain Eukaryota; kingdom Viridiplantae; phylum Streptophyta; class Magnoliopsida; order Zingiberales; family Zingiberaceae; genus Kaempferia; species Kaempferia elegans. Next base: position 3,962,383 of record JBBPFQ010000038.1, read on the forward strand.
ATTTCAAAATCCAGATCAGACAAAGTTGTCACATTTGACAACGTTTTGTTTGCTTATCAATTGAATAATTATACTGAATGCATGACTAAAAGTAATATTTCTTTTAAAGAAACTATACAAGATTACTAACCTGCAAGTGTTCCTTGATTATGTTGTTGGTATTTGCCAATTGACTAAGCTTATTTCCAATACGTGTAATATGACCTATATTCCCTATTCTTGGGGGCAATCGTCCCTGTGCAGAAACTGTAGCCTGCATAAAGTTTCAAGCTTACCATGTATTTCGCTACAATTAATCTTGATAGATACCTTTAAGAAACGAACACATGATTAACACAAGTATTGTCAAAAGCATAAATTGCTTGCAAGTCTCCAAGGCAACATATCATCTAGAGTGCTAGGTTCTGACGTCAACCAATCTATAACATAAATGAGTGTCAAAGTTAATCAGTCTACTCTCTAATGTAGTCAGTTCCGCAGCTCTGGGAGAGAATTTCATATTAAACAACGACCATCATATTAAAGATAAAACTTTATTTTCACCACAAGAAAGTGCTTAATGGGAGATCATTTGTATTGTCATACATAAGCATGGAATACACCTGCATTTAAGTTAATTTCAACACAAGAAAATAAAAGTTTCAATAATGGTATAGAAGCTGCACCTTTTGCTTCATGGTAGAATTATGATATTTGTTTACTCTATGAATCTTTGCGTTTTTGTTTTGTAAATATTTTTGTAGGATATGATAAGTGCATTATAGAAATCAAATGAGAGATAGAATAATATGGTATCTTATATGCCCGGAAAGGTGAGACGAGAGAAAAGCAAACACAACATTAGACATTAGTCAAGCAGTATCAGATTGCATCTAGGTGCTTTAAAAAAAAAATTGATCTTGCAAATGAGTTATCTAGTTAGAACAGGTTTAAGGTGCTCAAGAAACAATTATAGCTTAGGTTGACCAGTTTTACGCTTGCTTTTGACAACAATGTATAGGAAAAACAGTTTCAGGATTGAGGCACATAAAGAACATGAGAAGCAAATTAATCTAGAAACTCAGCAAGAAATTGCTACACATATATAGAAAATCTAAGCCCTTATATACATACCTTCACAGAATCAGTTGACAAGGAAGACTGCTTTTCAGCAGCAAGAATTTTGCCGACAATGTCACAGTCATGCAAAATATGTTCAATTATCAGAGTCCTCCTACCAGCTAAACATGATCCAATAACATTCTCGACGTGATGATGCAGAAAGTTATTGAACGGATATCTAATTCCATAAACTTCCAGTGATGAGATCAAAAGCTGATTAAAGCCATAAAAAAATTGATATATTACTCACTCAAAAAACAAATCTATCACACGCTTTATTGCTCCCAATTGGACCAGTTCTTTTTCGACAGCTTCACTCCCAATTGTCAACAACACGGAAATGAATTCCACGATCTGGAAAAAAAATGTAGTCATTTAGGTAATCAGTACCGTGGAAACAGCACTGATCACTCAAATTACCTTGGAAAATTCTAGCCCTTCAATGCAAGACGATGGGTACAAGGATCGAAAACTTAAAGAAAATGTTTCTACCACATAGACCATCAGTATCAGAGTGCGCAGATCAAATAGTTTATTGTGGTTTATGATAATAGCAAAAGGATATAATTAAGTAGACTGACATCTTTTAATATCCAGCAAAATTCATTGATTGTGATATGAAAATTTCTTGGTTGCTCCCAATGGATGAAAGTGAAATATCTGTCGGGTTCAGAAGCATAATCCAATAAAAAAAATGTGAAGTGAACATACCGTCTAATGATTTTTTTCACCGTTGAGATTTTTATAACTTAAGGTGGTAACAACTGATAACAGACACTAAAACTAACAGAAAACACAAAAAAATTTGGGTATAAAGAAATATCATGTCTTACTGAAAGATGGATATCTAGGAACCAATAGGTGACAGCGAAACAAGAGGAATACATTCAATTATAAAATAGAGAAAATACAAGTCATAACTTGATCATTGTGATACCTTTAATCTTTGTTTTCCAAGAGGAGGTTGGAGTTTCCCATATGTGGTAGGCAAGATTCCAACAGATGAATCGAAATTCAATAACCTCAGTAAATCACCTGTTTCAGGTTTCAATAAGTGAATTCACAAAAAATGGATTTGATTGGAAACAAAAATCAGTGAATCATTGTCGCTCATACAAATTCGCGAAGGCTACTATCCTACAAAAATGAAAAATAATAATAATTATTATAAGAGTGACATCTAACTGTGGAAATTGAATTTGGCATGTTGCATACAGCTTGGAAACCAAATTTCTTTGTATCATTGGAGTTGATGGTATGAAAGTTTTCATCTCATAATCTATAATTTAAGATTGAGATGAAGTGAACATTAGTAAAATTGAAAGATTTCTCACATGTAACATTTTATGGACTGAAAATATTTTAAGGTACAAAGAATATAGACATATCATGTTGAATAAATAGAAGCCAATTAGGCGAATACTAGGTAAAAAACATCAAAACCTGTCAATGATTATTGCTGAGATTTGGAACCAACGATCATACATAGGTTGGAATACATGTAAGAAGTTTTAAAAAGAATCAGAGTATAGATTCGAATCTAATACTTCAAAAATACTTTAATATGGTATCTTACAGAAAATGGATTTGGCATAATAAACTGAAAAGGTTCAAATTTGGCAACACAGTCATGCGCAATGAACCAATTAAAAGTTAGAAAACAAGTAAACTGCAGTTGTTATCAGGACTAAATATCCTACTAAAGCCTCAATATTAACATTACTAGATTAGCAACTGAAGTATCAACATACCTAGTCTATCCAACATTCCCTCCACTGTGTCTTGGCTAGCAGTAACAACTGTTCCATGACTTAACTGGCTTCTAAATGCCTGGTAGGAAGATGCTACCAGCCGATTAGGATCTAGCAAACATATACAGAAAGAAAGGGCATTATATAGCACCGAATCTGGTCGGGAGTCTTCCAATGCATAACCAAACAATCTCCCCACATAACTGCATTTGAACAGTACATATACATCAGCAAAAGTACAACTCCAAATAACAGTCAGATAACCATGACAAGCTGATGTGTATAGAACTTGCAGTCCATGATTACCTGGGACTGCAAATTTTTGTTGCAAGAGCAGGAGGGGCACATCGAATAATGGCACACAGAATTTCTGTTGCATTGGCATGGACTTCTGGAGAGTCCTATATAGCACATTGCAAGATAAGATTTAGGCTAACTCAGATGTTAATGAACATGAAGTCATCAGGGTTGCTTTATGAGTATGCCTCATACAGGGAAATAAGTTATTTTGTATCCATATGCTAGAGGTACAAATGCAAGTCAAAACTATCATGGGTGGGGCTACAAGAATGCCAACAGAATCTATCCGCTTTCTCTAAACTAGATGTCAGATTTTACAGTCTCCTCTCTAGCATCCTTCTCTCTCAATTAATCAGTGCTTACTTAGTCTCTCTCCTACTTTAAATCTTTATCTCAAGATTAAATTCTGGAACCTAATTGTATCTATTTCACTCTACAACCTCCCACAAGCTTCAAATCCAATGATATCTTCACTTTACGGGAGAGTCAAAGAAGAAGATCATATCAATTCCATTGAAGATAATCACTCAGTTCGCCTTTGGATCTTATGAAAAGGTCATCAAGTCTACAAGCTTCAAACCCTATGATGTCTTCACTTTATGAGAGAGTCAAGGAAGAAGATTATATCAATTCCTTTGGAGATAATCACTAACTTGGCCTTTGGGTCTCATGAAGATGTCATCAACTTTGGTCCAAACTTAAATCTAGAGTATTGTGTCATCAAAAGCCACTTAACTTTTGCACTAATTTTATGTCTTCATCTTCATTATCATTAAATGGTATAATCAGTTTTATATTTGTTAGTAAGAAATCTTTGCTAACTTATGCAGCAAATTGAACATAGATAAAATCCATGCTCCAACTTGAAAAGGAAGAGGAGTGTTATAAGAGTGTTAATATAGTTAGTTAAGTGTGGTGTTGCTTAAGTCTCCCATTAGATGTTTAGTTATAGGATGTTATGTTCGAGACGTGTATATAGTATATATTTATCTCAGAGCAATATTATAATCTTTCATCCATCTGAACTATAGCATAATTTGGTATTATGAGGCCATTTGTGCAAGTTACTCTAATTTTCTTACAACCTCTAAATGATATGATCCAAACTCCAATTTTTGACAGATTATCAGTTGGGACTCTGCAACTAGATTGTGAATGAATAACAACAGCACATTTTTCTGAAATAGCACCAGAAGCCAGCAAATTAATTCAAATAAAATATTATTTTGAGCTGCATATATAAATAAATGAAGGTATATTTCAACAGACAAACGATGACATTGAACAGGAAAAGAAAAAAAAAAGGTTCTTCAATAAGCAAAAAGTTGAAAACACGGGAAACGAATTTAAATATAATATATATCACTCTCCTAGAAGCCGACCTCACCACGGGTTGTTGTTATTGTATATATCACTCTCCTAGAACTATTGCCAACTAAATTTAACTAACACAAGGCATTCATGAAGAAACATTCCATTCCCTAGCCCAAAGGATAAATGATAGTAGAAAGTCAAGATTAGTTTTTTCTAAAGAAATTAATTACATACCGATGAGCTAAATTTATCCACAATCATATCAAGAACATCAACATGTTCCAACCATTGCATTGCTTCCACGTAGTTGGAATGCATGTTTTCATCTGCTCCAATCAAACGAACTAATACCTGATTCACATGGCCACACAAGCAAGTTGGAGGAATATGGAAAGGCTGAGTTTTTACGAAAACAATAAAACAAAAAAACCACTGACCTCCATTATCGATGTGATACCAATGAGGTCAACAAGTTGACCAATGATCTCTACATGGCCCTAGGAAATAATAAAAATGTTCACCATCATGAATCTAGATCTATGCAATTTTTAACAGAAATAAGAATGAACATTAGTGGTGGGAAGCATTTTGCAAGAAGATATAATAAACAAAATTTTATATACAAATGATATAAAATGCATAATTTTATTTTATATTTTAAAAAAGGTCCATCTAAGGGGTCAAGGTAAAAAGAGAGCAAATTTGTAAATACAGAGATCAATCTGTTTTACAAAATATACAGCCATGGGATCAAGATAACTGATTTGCAAATTCATATTTATTTTCCATTATGTATTTAATAAAATGTCTAAACGCGGAAACAACCTCTTGCAAGCTAAGGCAAGGTTGCATACGACTCAATATGGTCTAACCTCCCCGGGAGTTTAGTACACCTGATTGCCCTTTTATTTAATAAATGCCTAAACCAGACCTAATGATATATAACAAAATTTAACCAGATATTTATTTATCTTCATCTCCTAGCAATCTCATCATATATACCCTTCACGACCTCTATCATGCTTTGATAGCTGATCTCAGCCACCATAAAGAAGTCAGGTCAAACCTTTGGTCCTATCACAAAGCCCTCTTTCCTCAACTTCAAGATTGGTTATCCAGTTATTGAGACTTCGTCGCTATGTTATTGCAAGGCCATTGTTGAAACCCCATAAGCGGAAAAAGTTAAATTTATTACTAAATCATAAATGAGCTAGTATCATTCCTAAATTGAATTGAGCAATCTAATTCAGTATCAGGAACCATGTGAGAGAGGCTTCAATGGTTAAAAGATAGGGACAACAAGAAGGATGTGCAATGGCATATGGATCAAAAGGACATTAAGCAAAAAAGAAGCAATGTGTTGGTACAGTGACAATTGTGAGGTCTATAAGGAAAAGTTATCATGGAAAAGGTAGTCATAATATTTTTAAAAAATTAAAATTACAACAACGGAGAATATGCAATCACCAAAGACAACAAGTTTTCAGTCATAATACCAATGCACTATGAGGCTTTCATTAATCAAACGTCATTATCAATAAAAATTGTTTCTAGTTATGCTTTCAATACAGAAATTTAAAATAGATTAGAGTAAATGTGAGAGAGAGAGAGAAAGGGAGGGTTTACAATAGAGCTTCTCTAAAATAAAATATTTCTGCAAGTGCATGACCTATACTCTTACGTCACATACCTGAATATAATTGATGAACAAACCTGTCTTCCTGATCATCAGGCATACCACAACCTAACAGAACAACATACGTATTAATAGATGGAAGCCAAAAATAAAACACATACAAAAATAGATTATTGAAATATGGAAATTGACTCAAACAAAAAGGAGATTAAATTTCACCTTACTGAAGTAACCAGCAAGCAATGTACTGTGCGGCCTATCTGGCTTAATGAAGGAGAATAACAAATCCAACAGCTGCAGGAAAAAGAAAACAATGGCAAGTTCAGTTAGTTGTATTGCTAAAAAAAATAAGGATCAAGATGATGATAAAACAAAAACAAGAAAAGGAGATGGAAGTAATTACCTCAACATCCTCAACTAAAGTTCTCAATATTATATCAACCTCACAAGTGAATATTTCACTTGCAATAAACGGAAACCTGCATTGAAACAAGAATTCAACAAAAAGTGCAAGATATAGAAGGAATCTAACAGCGATGAAAAAGACAATTAATGGCTCACTTGAAAATATGTTTCTGATCAGCATCCGTAGGAGGCTCCTCCACAATATAATGAAGCAATTTCTCCACTTGGGCCTTTTCTCTCAAACTGAAAAAAAAAGGGAAACAACAAATAAACAACTGTCATGAATATATCAATAAATAATAATAATAATAAAGAAACCATACAATTTATTGACTTTTCCAAAGTAATGTCAAATTGAGCAATTAGATTGGATAGATCTCAGAAATGACTATATTCGCATAATACATGAAGCTAACATCATTAAACTAACAGGAAGTTCCACCTAAAAGGCTAAAACTGATAAATTCAATGTTGCGAAGGTTAAGTTTTCTGTGCACTAAAATAGGTTTAATGAAAATTACCTGACTCCATTTCTTTAATCAAATCCAAACATGTAGCTAACTTAGGTTCTTTAAGTTGATGTATGTGGCACTATATGCTAGCAGAAACCCGATTTTCACAGCCCAAAATATGTCCATGGAGAATTACTTTTCCCACATGAACCATAGAAAATCTTACACCAGGAAGGTTTATTCCATGCTATGCTCATTGAAATTATTAACTAAAGTTGCAATGAGTTACATGTATATGAAAAGTATAGTTAGTAGATACACAATTTACATATATATATCCAGAATAGTTAGTAGATCATGTTCCTGGAGAAGCAGAGGACAAATTAAATAAGAAAAATATTCAAAATAACAAACCTGAGGTCAATGCGTATTGATTTACTAGTACACAATTCTAGTTTAAAGCTGCCTAAGAGACAGCAATTGAATAAGTATGCACAAAATTATTTGTTCAACTTTGTGAATGAGCACTTGTCACAAGCTATGCATATAATTTAACTGTGGAGAAAATTTAGTGTAAAATTTGACGTGCATCTATATGTAATTATGATAAATTTGGCAAAAAAATATAAGACAAGAAGTAAATTTCCACTGGCATACAGCGTGGAATCAAGTAAAACAGAGTAATCATTACAAATTTATAAGGCGTGTATTGAGAGCTTTGCACTCTTGGATTATTTCATCCTCATCAAGAAGATCTTCAAGTGTAAACCTTTCCTTCTCCAAAATGGAATCCACCTGCAATAACGTACGAATTTCATAACAAAAATGTGACGCTTCTCCATGAATAATATATATGAATTCTGGGAACAAACAGTTTTATCATAGAGAAAAAGGTTGAAGACGTGGGAAAAGAAGTAAAAAAGAACATAAACCAAATTTGTTAATCAGGTTCTAAAAAGCCAAACTTCGATATTTTCAAGCCTGTCCATTATCAATCCCGATGAGCTAAATATCAATTTAGATTGAAAAAATGTTCACGCCTGTGACCAAAAAAATAGCCAAATGGGTCTTCTTCATCAATGCTATTCACAAGTGTGATTCAGAAACAGGCATATCAAAGCAAATATAGTGAAAAAGAGAATGGCTAAGTTATTTTCAATACATCCAAATCTACAACATAGATCCAGCTAAGAAGAAATCAAGCATATCAAAATAAAAAGATCTAGAACAGATTGCCATACAAGATGTCCTGACTGAGAACAGATTACCGTACAAGATAACCCGACTGCACTGGATAGATGTGCATGAACTAAATACATTTTCAAACTTGCATAAAGGCCCTTAACAAGTACATAAACAAACCAAGTCTTATCCCTTGTCTTTTCTGCCAGATGCAACTGTTCATGTAAGGCAGAAATGCATTTTTTTTCTTTTTATTATAGTTTCCGCTAACACAAATCCCAAAAAGTGCCCTGCATTGTCTAAGATGATGAAAAATGAATCCTACAAAAGGATTTTGTATTGTCAAACAAAAACTACTCTTCCTCATCATCAAGCCATGTTAGTCTTGACTCGTTGAAGTAAGCCAATCCGAACCATTTGGAGACGACTCATATCCCTCCATCGAACTCATGGCCAAGCTATACTGCTAGTAATGATGAGATATTCTAATCTTTGCCAAGCTATATTGCTAGTAATGATTAGATATTCTAATCTTTTTTAACTAAGTCAACTAGAGTTTTCTTTAGTCTTCATTCTTTACAGTCTTAGAATATTTAATTAGTTTAATTTATTCGTCCATCAGAGCAACACCTAAATTTCCTCTCATTTATTTGTCTATCAGAGCTGCACCTAAATTTTCCCTCTTTTATTTGTCAATTGAAGCTACACCTAATTTTCTCCTAGATAGTAATATTTTTTTGAATTTTTTCTCTAGCAATTTCACACACCAATCTTAACATTCTCATCTCTGCTACAGTGCTACATTAGTTTTTCGTGTGTTTTTCATGACAATACAACATCAGCTGATCTGTACAGGTGGACTGGTCGTACCATGGCCTTATATAATTTTTTAACCTATGGGGCAGGGCACATGACAATGACTTCAAATCCTATTAGGGTTCAGAAAAAAAAACTACTGTTGCTTATTACCAGATTCAATCACGAGTAGCAATGTCAACTTTCTAGCAGTATAAAGGACAACCGACTTTATTTCAGATATCAGCATAATCATCCTACTTCCCATCACCCAGCTCACCTTCTTTAGAGTTTTGTATGTCTCCAGCGTTTGCAAGCACAAATTTACAAGAACAACTCTATGATCCTATAAATAACTTTAACAATAAATAATGTTCTTCTCATAATTGATCGACTAATTATGTGATCAATTTGAAAAACGGTGGATATGTAAATACCTAGGTTGACAGACCTTACCAGATACAACAGTAAAAAAAAATACGAGTATAATCGACAAAGCTAGAAGTAGAAATGTTTCATCTCCTAGCCAAATTAACACAGGTTTCTTGTTTGCCATTGCATTACAAGTAATTTTGTCACCATCGAAAATCCTCAAAACTAATAAGCCGCAGGTTCCATCACTACGAAAAAAGCCCAAATCCATTCTCTCGAACTAGCTAGAAGTATAGATAGAAGACAACGGAAAAAACAAAACGCACACAAGAAGACCGAAAGACCTACCGGCGACGCATGAGTGAATCCGGTCATGCGCCAGAACATCTTGACGGTTCCCTATGGGAAGATCACAATATCAATCAAACACTCAGGGCCTCCAGATCTAGGGTTAGAAACGCCTAACCCCACTTACCAATTCGCTCCCGGGATCACGGAAAAGCCCCGAGCGACAAGAAGACAGCCCTAGTTCCCCGATCTCGGCGACGCCAGTCGGCTATGCCCGAGGCCTTTCAAGATCGAATTGAACACGACGGAAGCAATCGAAGAAAAGGAAAAGGGAGTGGCCTGAGAGGAAGGGAAGCAGAATGGGAGGTAAAGAGGGAACGGAAGTCGAGACTAGCGGTAGGGTAAGCGAATGGTCGAAGACTCGATCGCGAGACGGAGGGCGACGGCTTTGGGGAGCGAAAAAATTTATAAAAATGCGTGGGGCTGGGGAAGAATATGACACTTGCCTGACTCCCTCCACGGTCGCAGGACAGCACCTTATTTATGGATATGGATGGGTGGTTTTATTTTTCTTTCTCAAGGACAAAATAATATCAAAAATATTTTATTTTTCTGTTTTGATACACAGGTCTGCGTTCTTTATTTTATTTTGTTTTCGTATGTTTACTTAGAGGAAATTATATCGATTTAATTTGTCTGAGAGAATAGTCTGAGATTGACTTCATCTCTCACAGAATAAGAACTGATGGGGAGATAACCAACGACGGTCATGCGATATGGTCATGAAATGAGGTAACACGGAAAGACTACAGACTTCAAGAAACCAGTGGATAATATGGTTTCCAAAGATGAAGTCCAGTGTTAGCACTCACATGGTAAAAGGTGATTCGTTCGTGCTAATCTGCCTCCAGACCAACACGAAGGAGGTAAATCACATTGCGACTATTATCCATTAGTACAAATGATTAAGACATGGGGAAGGTACATACTTAGACTCGCTGAGCAATCATGCTTCTTCTATTCCTTATCAGATAAGGAAGTAGAGATATATGAATGATGTATTGATAGCATGCATTAAAATGCTGAGACAACTAACCTACTGGCAGTGTTTTTAGGCTTTTGAACTAGATGCACTACTAAGGTCGACTGCATCAATTTGTCTAATCTTTTGTCAGGTCAACCAATTGAGTGGAGAACAAGTTGCTCACTTGGATCACTTAACCCAGCTTGGAAAAGGAAATACATATTTTTATGAGCACCAAAACACAATATTTTCCAAGAAATTTTTGAATCACATTTTTATCCAAAAAATCATTTCTGTAAATAAATATTTTTTAGCAAGCAAACCTTGACTCTTCCCGGCCCGGTGGAACAAATAAAGGAGCCTTTCCAATTTATGTTCTTCCTATGCGTTTCCCATGCACCAACTTTCAACTGAGCATCACAGGGATAAGCTGAGGTTCAAACTTATCTACAAGAATAAAATCAACCATTTAGCTAACAATAAACTAATGAGCTTATATGTTTCAACATGTGGTCCAAACTGAATAAACAACAGAGCAGGATATTAATTTGACCAGGATATTTGTAAGAAATAAACAAACGCAAAGTAAATGATCAAAAGCAAAAGTTAATGATTTCTTATGTCGGAGAGTTTCTTGTTTTTACAATAACTGGCTGATTAGATAATATTGGATGGCAACAAAACAATACATCAGCATTCATCAATAAACTTCAATTCAATATATACAAGGTTCTGAAAATTACAATAAGTGTGACTCAGGTTACCATCCTCTGACGAACAACCATAGTTAGACACTTCTTCTGTACTAGTGCCATCTAACGTAATTTCAAAACCCTTCATTCTCAGTGATCTCTCTGTGTTTTGAATCCTTGGCTGCAACTTCATTTGCTAGTTGTTGAGAACTTGAATTGGTGTCTATGATTTCAGATGCAGGTAAACTTCCATGCGAAATGCCCTTGCAAAAATCTTGAGAATCATACAGACTTCCTTCACTAGTGGTTTTGGGACCTCCAGTATCCCAATCATCTGCCACTTCATCACCAGAAGATCCACACTTAGTGGAATCAGCAATAATTTCTTTCAAGATACACTTGTCATTGCCCCTTACAATATCACCATTTGGAATATCTTCGTTTGTGATTTTACCAGGCACTTCAGGTCCTGGTGTCTCCCTCCATTCAACCCACCCCGATGGCTCTTCATCAACATCTTTGCTAGAGTCATCACTGTCTTCTTTGAGCCCATCAACAGGACCATTTCCCACAAACATAGCCTTATTTTCTAATAAATTATCTGCTTGATCAGCTGTGTGTATAGATCTTGTATCATTCGAATCATCAAGTACCACAGTATCCACCTCATCCACATCAGGTAGCATTTCATCTGAATTTGGTGAAGGTGAAGCAACGGAATCAGTTAAACATCTGTTAACCCCTCTATCATTATCAAAAGCAAACCAGTTTGAATTTGTAAAGAAAGAACTGCACAAGAAGGGATATCCATTAGCCTAGATAACATTAACTCCCATTGATTACTATGAACAAAGTATGTGTTTATGTTAGTTACCTGCTACGATCATCCCCCAGGTGTAAAGATGAAATAACAACTTCTGCAGATTCATCATCAAAGTAAACATCCTGCAAAAATCACTTGTCAGGCATGTGATCATTCACCCAAACAATCCAACGAATTCAACTAGATGATGAAGAACCTTGATAAGCTATCATAGCTATTCCAGAATAAGATAATGGAACATGGAAATTAGATGAAAGCTAAATGCAATCAGTAATCAAGTAAAAATTAAGCAACAAAATACCTTTCCTAACCTATGCCTAATAGAAAAAACAATAACACAGTAAAATAATTTTTCTAACCTGTACCAAATTAGTAAAGAAGAAATCAGGAACAGGTTAAAGAAAATATTTGACTGAGTATCATACCTCATCTCGCTCAAAAGATCCTTGAGCCTGCATTCAGCAGCAAAACAAATAAAATAAACTAAGTGACAGTCTAGAATGAAAAAAACCAATAATATAAATAGTGAAATAAAACTTATTATCCTTCTTGTTGAATGTTGATATACAATGGTTAATGTGGTTTCCTGCGAGTACCTTGGGGATTGATTACAGAATAGAAAGGAACTCACGTATTTTAAGAGCTTGTGGTTAGTGGAAATGCAAAAGAAACCTTTTACTGCTTGTTAATTTAATGTGATTCTTCAAAATTCTTCCTTTTTCTCTCATATGAAGAGAGTGCATTTTTCTTTCTAAATTTTGATTTAATTTACTATCAATCTATTTGGAGAACTATCTTTGATTGAAATTTGTGTACTTGGATGATTATTTCTTCCTTGCTATTATATCTTCTATAACATCAGCATCATCTTAGTTTTCTGCATTTAAAATGGTCCACTACAGGGCTACAGTACGTCAAGTTCGGCTCACAAGAAAAAACCTATCTAGGAAATAATATGAAACCAATTTTTGAAATAAGCATACATATTTTTTACATTAATCAGAAAAAATTAATGGGGGTAGAGTGACCGAAGAATTGAAATGATACAATAGAATGAAATTATTAAAATAAAACTTTGAACTCATACTTTATTCACAGTTGTAGTCGACCATGCTTTTATAATATAGTAGTGCATTTTAATTTGCCATTTTAGATTTTTTTTACTAGTTACATTGTTTTATCACACATATACTGCACGTCTTCGATGTTTTTTTCTGGCCCAAACCATTGATCACATGTTGTCCCGCCATCTATCTATCAAGAATTAAAGCACTTAGACCAGATACCATCCCGCAACAGATAGTTACAGTGTCTTATATTGCAGCAGTGGTTGATCTTTGGCTTAGCTGGTTCCTTGCAGTGAATTTTTTTATAGCATACTCTAATAAAATAAAAGTATGGATGGATGGAAGTAAACCTACTTCACTAGACTTCTGAAAATGGTAAGAAACAACTTTATACATTTACGATATTTCCAAGGTTAATTGTGGCTTACAAATGCAGACAGATTATTTAAAAATTATCAATCCAAGAAAACAAGAATGAAAGTAATCCCTAGTAATATATTTTCTGATCTAAAGAATGATGTTTAAAAAAACTGAAGTTGTAGATGTTGCTTATCATGTTAGAACACTGGAAACAATAACCACTGAATGTTCTAAGTTCTAACATGTTAACTTAAAAGAATTGACAAGCAAGGATTGCTATGCAAAGATAGGTGTACATACTAAGGAACTCATAAAACTTGCCACTAGTCTATGCTATGCTCAAGCTTGTATCAAGGCAATGAAGCAAGAACTCTTCCCATGAATTCCATCATAACAACAGTTTGCATAGTAAATGTCATTCAAGCTCACCACATATGCACATAGCAAGTCAGGTGAGGGACTGCCAGAACATGGGGGAATTATCAGAGGTGAGGAAACAAGACTAATAGCCAAACAGAACAACACTACAGACATTAAGGACAATGTATGTTCAAAGACATATCCACATCAAACCAAATGTATCGCAAATGCCAGCAAAACATAAAATATTCGAAGAATACTGTTTAGCTTGCCAGAAAGTAAACATGCAAAAGAGAGTACTTAAAAACAAAACTCGGTTATAAAGCATGATGCATGCCTCTTCAATGTCATCATTAGCATAGATATCCAACCGAAATGCCTGGCTCAAGCTACTAGCCAATGCTGCCACATCAAAATCCTTATCTCGGAAGTCATCGTCATCGCTATCTCTGACATGGTCTTGTAATGTAGTCGGACGCCTGCAAGAGATGAAAAAATATATATTTGTTTTGACCCAATTGAGAATCAAAAAGGAATATACGGATTAGAGACATGAGGATTCTAATTTATATTAAATACATTTACAGTCACAGCGGTTTAGTCCTGCAACATGTACATATGGTTACAAGTCACATGTTGCTGAACTAATGAGTAACAACCCACTAAGAAAATCTAGAATATGATAATTCAACCAAATGAAGGATTATTGTACTTAGACGACTAATAAATGATATGTGATGTAAAACTATGATAAATATGGACATCAAACGAGAAAGAGGAAGATCAAAAAAGACTTAAAAAAATGAAACAACAAAAAAATTATTTAAATATAGATGAGTCCAGTAGAGGATAGAGCTCAATGGTATAGAAAAATCATCAACCCCACCTAGCGGGATAAGGTTGGATTGTTGTTGTTGAAGGATTATTGTGGCTAACACATGTGCCCAAACAAAATATTTGTTTAATTTCGCCCTTACTAATTTTCAATAATACCTCACACACCATTAGGTTGTGTATCACTGAATAAACTAAAGAGAGGGCACTGAATAAACTAAAGAGAGGGAGCCATTAGAAAAATTAGTAATGATAATCATGATCATGCATCCAACAGAGACTAAGAGCCCTACCCACAAGACCATTGTAACACATTTTCTGTAGCATTCCTCTTGGACAACACATTGTTAAGCCAATCGATCCAATCACTATTTTCCTGCAAGTGAAAAAAAAAATCAGTAGATTGAATAATATTTCAGACAACACCTAATATAATCTGAGTAGTAAAAATACAAACAAGAGTCCAGTAAAGCCATAACCAATAATATGAAAGTGTGTAGAAGTAACAACTCTATGGAACACATGGTAGTAAAAACAAGCAATCATCAAGGAGAAGCAATTTAACACCAAAAAAAAAAAACCAATAAAAGGATGTTTATTGTATGTCTTTTTGACCAAAAATGATATGCTTTATTTTTTATTTTTTTGTTTTTGTTTTGCTTCATATTATACTATGGACTCAAATATACATCAAAAAGTAAGAAAGTTAGACTAAGTATTTACAAATGAAGGATAAAGTCTACAGTTTTCATCCAAATAATTCCAAACTGTATAGCATTACTTTCCTATAAAAGATAAACCAAATGAGGCAAATATTTTAACAAATTATATTCTTTTTCAACAAGAGATGATTGACCTGTAAGTGCGTCTGGATTGTGATGTTGCTATCAGTCAATTGATTAAGCTTGTTAGCAATCCGTGTTATGTGACCTGTACTACCTATCCTTGGGGGTGATCGCCCCTCTGCAGAGACTGTAGCCTGAAAATATAAATTTCGGGACAAAAAGAAAAGTTAACATAACCAAATTTGGGAGGTACATAAACACATGAGGAAGCAAAAAGATGAACATCCATGTACGAATTCTATGCACCAAAATTATACCTAAGCACTGCTATGAATTTCATACCTTAGTAGAATCTGTTGACAGCAAAGGATTTTTTTCAGCCACAAGAATTTTCCTGACAATGTCACACTCCTGCAAAATGTGTTCCAGTAGCAAAGTTGTCTTGCTTTCCAAGCAAGATCCAATGATATTCTCCACATGATGATGCAAAAAATTGTTGAAAGGGTACCTGCAATATGGATCCACCTTTAATGACAAGATACAAAGTTAGCAACATTATCAAAATCACTGAAACATATTACTCACTCAAAGAATAAGTTTACAACGAGTTTTATCGCTCCCTGCTGGATCAGTTCTTTCTCCACAGCTTCACTACCAATGGTCAATAACACAGAGAGGAATTCCACAATCTGGAAAGGAAAAAACCAAGACACATTACCTTTTTTCTTTCATCAACATATTGCCTAGACTGTATTACAGAATACTAAACACAAATGCTAATGTGTCAAAGTATATTAAAATTAAAAAAGCCCTGTACTTGGTACATGTAGCTCAAATATGAAGCAATCTCACGTGGTAGAAATTTATTAACTCTGCAGAAACTAAGTTTTAACAAATGATTAGTCAGAAGGATAGGTTTTTCAGAAGAAAAGGTGATAGAACACATTAAGGTCTATTGTGAAAATACAATGATTCATTTTAAATAAAAAGAGGGGATGCATAATTCACCTTGACAGGATGGAACAAACAAAACTTGAGACACTGTCCTACCTTCAAACGGTGTTTCCCAAGTGGAGGCTGCAGTTTACCATATGTGGTTGGCAAGGCACTATCCAAAGAAGAAACATCCAACAATATCAATAAATCACCTATTTCATGTTTGAATGAGAAGAAGGTTAGTGAAGATATACAAACTATTTGTAACAATTAAAACAAGGAGCCTAAAAACAGTAATAATGACTAGTCACAAGTGCAACTATAGAATATAGATTGCTTTAACAATTATGTGGTATTTGAAGATGACAGCATACTAGAAACAACCAAGTATGCAATGCATAACCAATCATTTCAGTCTAATGGCCTAGTGCAATTTTTCTACCGATTTTCCAGAACCAAGTATGCAAGCATTCTAGCTCAACTTAGTCTCGTGCTCTAAGTCAAGAAACTTGCAATGATGCCATTTGTGTACGTTTAAACATCCCCAGCACACTGTTTAAAGCAAAAAAATATGTATATATATATATGTGCCAAAATAGATAACTTTAGTGTATTGGCACATTTGTGATTTTCCACAGCAAGCATTTAGTGTATTGTAGAATGAAAATAGAAAAGAAAAAGAAAAACCAGGATTCTTGTAATAATTTTTTTACACCTCGATGATTATTGATACTATTCTCCCTAAGGACAAGAAAACTAACCCTTGTCAACAATAAGAACCCACATAAAGCCAAAAGGGAAAATGAGCTTAAAACTGCAGAAGTTTTGATTTGTCGGTACTAGTAATAAAAAAAAAAGAGTAAATAGAGGAGAAAGAAAGTTTTATTTAATAATTTGAAAAGGTACATCTATCAATATCTTTAAGCCTCTTACATAGGCTTTTAAACCTTGAACTCGTTAGGAAAGGATCTAAACCTGAGCTGGTCTTGTTTTGATTAGCAAATACCAAATGAACATAGATTGCAAACTAACTGTGCTACTAAAACAAAGAATAACTAGCGGTCCTTCAGCTTGGTGCAGCTCTTCATATTTTCTTCAGTTTTATTATTCATATGGTTTTTGTTATAACAGTACTAGACAGTATGTATTGCAGTGTGCCATAATGGTTCGGCCATATGGCAGAAATTTATACAGTAACAAGCATGATAAAATATGAAGCCTAAGACGATCGGTGAATTTTGATGTACTTTGAAATCCAGTAAACATAGATAGCTAAAGATAAACTATAATATCATTTCTAAACTAGAAAATAAAAATGATGCATTACATGTTCATTCTTTACTTGTGTAGTTCTAGAAATTACTCAACAGATCCAAGCTATGCATTAAACAATTATATTTGGAATACCAAATATCACAACAGCAAAAAAAAAAACATAGGAACAGGAGTGAAATACAACCAGATGACAGTCATAATGAAAATATATAACACACTAGTCATGCAAACTCTAAAGTCTCTGATTGTTTTGCTGAACAATAACTTGTTTGTGATGGGTGCTAACAATCTTGTTATATAAATTAGTAATATGGAGGTAATAAATTGATAGATTAATTAATAAACTTGTTATATAATTATAATTTATAAATTAGGGTTGGGTTAATTTATTCATTATAAATTATACAGCAAATAAATTAAGGTCAGTGTACTTTATAACAACAAATTAGGATTAGATTAATTTATTTGTTACAAATTATAAAGCAGTTTAATTAATTAGTAGTAGTAAATATGTAGATATAATCAGGTAAATAACAATCAGAGCTAGCTTAATTTACTAATAAATATTAATTAATAGTGCAATTATTTTCTTGTATCTTATAGTAAATATTTATTGATAATTATTGATTATAATTACAAAAACACTATTATTAATTATAATTTTCAGTAAATACTTATAATACAAGAAAATTAAAATTATTTTAAATAATTAATTACAATAAGATAGTGAGTTAAATCTTACAACTTACACCATGTAAAATTAATTATGTTATAATTAATCATTCAATTAAAGAAGAATTGGAACCCTACCAGCACAACATGATATGGTATTAAAATCGTATTATTCTAATCAAATGTTGAAATCCTTACACCGCTTGAGATTTAAACCAAGCATAACCATGATTTCCTATCGCACCAAACACTAGAAAATTCAAAATATATTTCTAGGAGAAAATTTTCAAGTAAAATGAGGGATGATAAGATTTAAAAGTAACTAGTACGATATAAAATAGAATACCAGCTTTGTTAAAAACCTAGCATTTGAAGAAAAATGACTATATCCTAATATAGTAATATTGCCAGATCCACCAGCAAAAGTGGCAAAATACCTAGTCTCTCCAGCATTCCCACAACAGTATCATAACTAGGAGTAATAAATGATCCATGATTAAGCTGGCTTCTAAATGCCTGATAAGAAGGCAGTACCAATCGCTTTGGATCTAACAAACATATGCAGAAAGATAAGACATGAAACAGCACAGATTTAGGTCTGGAATCTTCCATTGCATGCTGAAACAATCTCTGCACATAACTGCATTTTGACAGAAATATTTACATTAGAAGAGTTGATTGATCACCAAAAACTAATACTTCTACTATTAAAACTCACAGTCATCATATCTAAGGGAATCATACCTTGGGCTGCAGATTTTGGCTGCAAGCACAGGAGGGGCACATCGAATAATCGAACAAAGAATTTCTGTTGCATTGGCATGGACCTCAGAAGAGTCCTAAGAATATTGCCAAATGAAAATAAACTTAAATCAGTCCAACAACACAAGGAAAATAAACTTAAATCAGTCCAACAACACAATGAACCACAGATGTCTTCAATCTTGGATATAACATTGCCCCAAACTAGAAAAGCATGATTTCCTTTGTGTTCTAATGATAATATCCTAGAAGGCTAGCTTCAAACATAATGGCTGAGAAAGATTCACCTTTACATCCTATTCACATGTGTATAACCTAAAGTTCAAATATGTTTCATGACAAATTAAAGAAATTGAAGGGCAGACCTGTTTCCAATGATGTGGCCAGATAATATGCATCTAAAACCTAAGCCTAGGTGGCATGCAATAGGTACTTTAAATGATGATGAGAAGAGCTTAAATGTAGACAACAAATGAAAAGAAATGTCCCCTCTGAATATGTATGTCTGCCTCCCTTTCATACAATCATCAAACACCATATAGAGAAAATCTGAGGAAATTTCTATAAGCCTTAAAAGCAATAATATTGCTAATCAACATGACTAATAAAGGTCCAAATATCCGATATCAAAAGTAGATAAATAATTCTAAAATGTTCTGAATGCAAGTAGAAGAAATAACCTCGAGTTATATATTAAAACAATGTTTAAAATCTAACACAAGTCGGCATGAGTGTGACTTCCAAGAAATAAAGATACATTCCCCTATATTTTGCTTCATTAAATTTTCATAATTTACATTCTTGTTTATCCTAGCAAATTGTCATGATGTTTCAATTCGATATGATGTCTCCTACCTTTTCCATAAAAAGTATCAAACCCCAAACATTTCAAAATTCATGCTACTGTAATAGCTACAGTCACAAATGGAATGCAATACTAACTTATTCAATTAGTAATTGTTACCAAAAATCTCTAGAAAATTTCTTATTGTGAAGTTACAACTTCAAAGAGATATGAATTGAAGCTTGGAAATGTGAGATCACACTCTATCCTCAAGTCATAATTTCAATAATTTGATAGCATGGGGCTTATATGTGCAATTTTTGTTTCTTCCCAAACTTACATTTGTATTCTACTTCTATTGTGCATGCACATTAGGCAGAATGTTGTGATGAATTTTGTATTATATTAATTGTTTGTCTGACAGTCTGTATCACTCATATCCAATTCAGAATCTACAACATGGAGCTTCATGTTGCACACATTGTTCGCATTGCACCATCTTAAGGCAGCATGGGCAAAATGTAAAGTATCATTTGTGCAGCGGACAAATGATTGATATAACACCTAACAGGACACAAGATTTGAAGTTTTACTAAGAGCACTGAGAAAGAAAAATAATAATAAATTTCAGCTCAACAGAAAAGGGAAACAAAATAAAGGTGATGCTAAGCATAATCACTCAGTTACAGTAAAAAAGGTGAAAAGTTATGAAGTGAGAACTAGTTGGCAAATGCTTCATGATTTTCTCAGACATTCAGCTCTAGACAAGATATTCAGTGCTAAAGAATGGCATACAGAGTCTGATTAATCAATAAGTTGGTCATAGCTGCTCCTTGTGGTGTGTGGTCGGCCCAGATAGAAAGTCAATAAAAACTAAAAAATGTAATCACATATTATTATACGGCCGAGAAAGTTGAAGAACCTGCAACAATATGATCCTTATGCCCAAACATGCAAAGAATAGATACTAAGTAGCATATCTAGATAGAGACCTTTACAAATAAGTTGAGTGAATCAAATACAACATGGCAGTAGAGCAAAGTTTCAATGTCTGAATCCTAGCAGTGCTAATAAAATAGTGCAAGCAAATCCAGATAATGGACAAAAAGGCAGTTGGATACATTCTTGATGGAGACACGTGAGGTGAGGAATATGAAAGTATAGATGGCCTTTGGCTAAAAGCTTAAGTTTTTTTCATCTAGTCAAACTTAAAAATTAATTACACTAACATTTTGCAGAAGCTCAGTGACCTAAACAGCGGAATCACAGCTCAATTTCAAGAACAAACTTATTTTGCAAGTATAAAAGCGTATATCCTACCATGTCAGTGTCATGACTCCAACTATCAACTATTTAAAATAATATTATATCCAATGTTGTCCTGTTAATACAATATATTTGAAGTGAGGGTTTGTTACCTAAAAAAGAGACCAATAAGAATTACCAGATGAGATCGCTGCAACAATTCATCAGGCAATTTACAGAATCTCTCATCCAATCCAATGATTTTGTGAACTACTGGCCAACTTATGTGCTAGGCTACCGAATCAGCTTCTATGACTACAGATTTAAATACTAAAAATATTCTAAATAATAGCAGTACATATCTCTGGGATGAAAAGATAATACAATTCCGATTATACACATACCGATGAGCTAAACTTATCCATAATCATCTCAAGAACATCTATATCTTCCAACCACTGCATTGTCTCCTCATAGTTGTGGTGCAAATTTTCATCAGCGCCAACTAGTCGGATGATAATCTGTTTCAGATACCCAAATCAGAACAAGTAGAAAGAATTATACAACACAAGAATACTATGTTTTTGGATTACGCAAACACCATCTACTAACCTCCATAATAGATGTTATCCCTATGAGATCAACCAGTTGATGAATTAACTCCAGATGGCCCTTGACAATAACAATAAAGATTATAATCACAAAATCATTACTAAAGTAAATGTAAAGATAAATAAAATAAGAATGTTATATGGATGAACGTTCTTTAATACTTTGCAAATACAAATATGAGTTACTATCCCTGAAAAGCATTATGTAGTTTGCTAAGCAGACACGCCACAACATGCAGATAAAAAGATAGTGCCAAAACCAACCAAAAAAGAAAACAATGATGCCTACTACCCGTGGCATATTTTCCAAACAGGATTTACATTTCAACAGAAGAACAACTCTGTGAAAGTTTTCCAGGAGTTGGTAAATCCAATCCAAATGTTAACAACTAACCTAGCCTAGGTGAGAAAATTGACCTATTTATTTTATGAGATCTAACCACTGATCCAAAAGAGTTAAACTCAAGTAAATAATGTTTCACTTATCTAGACTTCTTCATCAGCCCACAACTTCCCTCTCCATGTGGAACTAAACAAGGGTGTCACCCTCACAATACTTATTATGATGACACCCTACTTTATCCCACATGGAAAGTTCTAAGTCAATGAGGGTTGTAAGCTTAGACAAACAAAATCTAATATTAATTAGGATTTAGATATATTAGGTTAGTGTTGAATTCAACAAAAGTAATGAGTCAATTCTCTCATTTAGCAATTATTAAATTTGTCTTAGATTGAATCCATCTAATCTTGAACATGGTGAGGTATTTGGAAAGGATTGCTTTTGTATATGGTGAAGCTGAGCTACCATTGAGTCTCTCATGCTACAGATTAGTAGTGATTGTACGAGTGACCTTTGGGTCTCGAAGGAGACATCAAGAGTCAATTAAAGGAGAATGTGGCGCCCTAATTTAGTCTTACATGACAATTGTGGGCTGATGAAGGAAGTTTTTTTTCCCTAAGAAGACATGCCATTTCTTGGAATGAAGGAAGTTTAAATACTAAGACAAGTGAACTATTATTAACTAAGATTATGCATTTTGAAATAATAGTTGAGCCTAATACATGTATTTGATCAATTCTCTCACCTAGGTAAGTTCTTACAAATATAGAAGACTAAATGATAAAACAATCCAAATAGAACAAAGAAAGTGTAGATTATGCATATTGTAGTATGTGAAACATAGCATACCTGCATATAACTGAAAAATTGGCCTGCCTTCCGCATCATCAGACATATTACAACCTATTCAAAAACAAACATTATTCATTCACAAATTTTAAGTGAAAAAGAAAAGGATGAAGTTGTTGAAGGTGCCCCATAACTTTGTGAATGAACCAATATCCCATACACATAGGGAAATATCCATTACCTTACTAAAATATCCAGCCATCAATGTACTATGGGGATGATCTGGCTTGACAAATGAGAACAACGTATCCATCAACTACAAGGAAAAACAGGGTTCGGATCATCGAAGAAAAAGTTAAAGGTTGGTATTGAAATAACTTATTAAGAACGTGTTAGTGATATTAACCTCTTCGTCCTCAACTAAGGTCCTCAATAAAATATCAACCTCACAAGTAAATAACTCACATGCAATAAATGGAAACCTGCATTTCGGTTCCAAATTCAGAAGACGATAAAATGTGTCCAGTGTTCAAGAAATAATTAACCAAGGGGAGACAACTAAAGACTAACTTGAATATGTGTCTCTTATCAACATCTTCTGAGGGTTCCTCCACAATGTAACGAAGCAATTTCTCCACTTGTGACTTTTCCTTCAAACTGCATAAGAATGGAGAACAACACTATAAATATCTAAACTCCATAAACTGTATAACTAGAAAAAAGAGTTAAAATACATGGGTCATATACCAAAAGAAAGGGCATTCACATCAAATACATTAATGAATCAAAAAGACTAATAAAAAAATATAAAATGAATAGAGAATTACCAAGACTACTTCACTTTTGAAAGTTATAGATAAGAATTCATTTCATGTAAAAAAAAAAAAAAAAAAGATCGGTTGGGGGTTTAAAGATCATAAAATAATAGTATAAGCAACAATATAAATTCCTGGACCAATGTCAGAGCGGTGAAATACACGCATCACGTCTTTTTTTACAATTCCTGTACCTATCTCTTTTCATCTTCTCCCACCAATGCATCCTCATTTAATTGTAGTAATCCCTTCACAGTAGACACAGATGGAGGTGGCAGGAGAAATAGACTGCCACCAGTGATGTTTTTTCTAATATGCTTTACTTCTTCAGTGACGACTACCATCAATACATGCTAACACATGATCTCATCAGTCAGTTCTTGCACAATACAGATCCTTCAGCCCATGAATGCATCACTAGATTGGTACTCAACTCCCAACTATCGGCAATGGAGAACAGCACTTTATGAAATACTTTCAGTTACTAATGGTAGAACTATACTTTGAGCATTGAGTTATATGACATGCCAAAAATTCCCAGTCAGCACTAAAATGGAGTT
Organism: Kaempferia elegans; assembly: GCA_037974815.1. Classification (NCBI taxonomy): domain Eukaryota; kingdom Viridiplantae; phylum Streptophyta; class Magnoliopsida; order Zingiberales; family Zingiberaceae; genus Kaempferia; species Kaempferia elegans. The sequence goes on from JBBPFQ010000038.1 coordinate 3,986,716, forward strand.
TATCAAATGAGAGACAGTGCAATCTTATGCCTACATTGGAGATACAATTTAACCCAAATTTTGATGAAAACCAAAAATAAATTTTTATTTCATCAAGTTATGTGTTATTGGATGTGCCCACAAAAATATCAACATCTGAGAGTTATTAACTATTGCTTGAAAATATGATAATTTGAGAGAATAAATTTGAGTAATATATGGAGATGTTCAAATGTAGCTTATAGTAAAATCCACTAGAGTGAAAGGTGTAAGAGATGGAGAAAGACCAAAGCAAATTTCAGTTTGATTTGATTGATTTTTTGAAATTAATAATACTATTAATCTTGCAATAGAGCTCAGCAATCAGATAAGATCCACCTATTTGATCCCCGCCCGTTAGCACAAACATGGCTCGATGATGATGTCAATGTCACAATTCACTTCTTTACGCAACAAATTAGTAGAATGAGAATTTTCAAGTGAGGGTATATATATATATATTCAATGCATTCTGTCTTATCCATTAATTTGGTTCTAACATTTCCGTGCTTCAACTTGTCACTGTCAATATTTTTCATTCTTTAGCCTCCGTTTATTTCATGGAAAATTGCTTCCAAATACAAAAATGCTTTCTTCTACTGAAATGAAAGAAAAAATACATAAAATTTGGGAAGATGACTTCTCCCTTGAAATTAGTTGCTTAAACCAACAGGCACCATTCTTTATTGAATTAAAAATTAGTCTATTTTGCTATTTAATATTTTTTTAGCCAGTATGACTAGTTTGAAAACTTTATCCCTGAGATAACATCATCATGGGCCCACACAAAATACTGATTCTGTTGAGCACTACCAAACATGTCATAATTTACCATCACAATGGGTTGGGTTTAAAGTTAACTTGCATACTGTGTCATTATTAGTCCATAGGTCATTTTATTTACAAATCAGTAACCAAACAACAGAAATAGTTTTCAGCAAAAATTTAAATGCGGAAGGAAATACAGGGAAAAAACCTATTTACCTAGGCTAGCTATCTGGTAAACATTTTCCCATGCAATTTTCTTTTATTAAAATGAAAGAAAAAAAGAATTGTAGCGTTAGAATCTCAATCTATATAGTTTCTTATATTAATGAATTGCTAAGAAGAAGAGAAGGCATGTCATGACTTTAATTAGGTTAGTCATTCATACAGTCGGATATATTCCAAATTTTTTTTATGCATTCTCATGTCAATTAGGTGTTGCTACTTCAAGATGTGATACTCGATAAATTGTTACTGAAATAGGAACACAAAAAAGAGCATGCTTACACTGCCAAAAAGTAGTAGCCAGGATAGAAAAAACACTGATAAAGAAAATTACTTCTTCATGAATGAACATATGCAAAAAGAAAGGATCAGATTTAAATATGCATGTTCTGGATATAGAACAAACAAGCAAAGAAGGAGATAACAAGTCATTACAAATCTATAAGACGAGTGTTTTGTGCTTTGCATTCTTGAATAACTTCATCCTCATCCAGAAGATCTTCCAAAGTAAAGTTTTCCTTGTCTAAAATAGATTCCACCTGAAACAACACGAAACCAGAATAATGAAATTTTCACTGGTTAATGCAGGAAATAGAGTTTGCGAAATCAGAAGAACATTTTCAAGGAGGCACAAACATATAAGGAAAATATTGCCAAAAAAGGAACAAACATAGCTCCCCGTTTCTCTGGAAGAAAAATTGCAAATAGGATCAGGAATCAATCAGAGGTCTTATGAGGTGTTGAGGAACTAAATTGATGGCAATACTTATATCAAGGTCCAAAGTCAAAGACCAAGGTTTTTGCTAGAACCAGAATTAGAATTAAAAAAAGAATGTCAATCCAAAAGCAAAGTGCACCCAATGCAATTAACCTGAAAAATCCATTGCCGTGAAAGAAGAATAAGAAAATCGCAGAAACCTATTACAATTAAAAAAAACATTTTTTAGGTAAAAAAGCAATGGCAAGCTGCACAGCCTATTCATTTAACATAATCCGATCGGCATGCCCTCTGGTTATTTGAAATCAAAGCCTGCCAAAGTCTATTGCTACACAATTCGGTACTCATCTAGAGTCTTTACATAGCTAAATCAGAAAAAACGTTGATGAAACCATACCATCCCCACAGCCACATCATAAAGTTTTAGAGAAGAGGTAATACTCAATTATCGATTAATTTAGGCATGACTATATAACTATTCTTCGTTGTTACTGACAAAAGGAAATTAATGAGTATACCATGCTTCATCCCTGAAATCTACTGAGTGTATCTGTGCATATAGCCATTATATCCAACTTAAAGAATTCTAAGATAGCTAAAAAATAAAGAACCAAAATAGTGGAACTAATGCCCTGGGCACCAAGTAGCTCTGTTTTTTCCATTTCAAATACAAGGGAATAAGAAAAATGAAGATAAAGTTTGTAAACCTAAAATATAATTAAGAAAAATGACCAGATAGTTATCACTGTCAGCACCAATTACGATAACATGAAACAAATCACAACAGGCAGGAGAGAACTTAGGAAAAAACAACAGGAACAAGAAAACACGTATAGCAATGACGCCACACTTACAGGCGACCCTTGAGAGAAAGAGCTCATGCGCCAGAACATCTTGATAGTTAATGGGAATCAACCACTCAGATCTAGGGTTCTAAACGGCAAACCCTGCCGCCAATTCGATCCTCGAATCCCACGGAACGCAAAAACAAAGAAGCAAAACCCTAGCTCAGAGATCTCGGCGGCTCCAGTCCGGTCTTCCACGGTGCTTCGGGAAGGAATAGAGTGAGAAAACAAGATGGAAGAGATACAGGGAGGCGGAAAAGGAAATGAGAGGAGAGGAAGGGATTGAAGCGGCGAGGGTGCGAGATGAGGAAGCGACGGCGACAGAGCGGCGGATGGGCGACGCCCTGGACCTTGGACGCGGGACGAAGAGGGGAGATTTTGGGGATGTGCAGTGTTGGCAATCAGTTGAAATAATAATTGCGTTTGTGTGGCCTACAGAGCTTAAATACATGTCATGAAGACAACATCTGATAGTGCTGCAGAGATAACCATGCCATTTAATAATTCTCTCTCTCTGAATTTAAAATTAAAATATAAGTATTAATTCAATATTTAAGATAATATAATATAATACAATATAATAAATATATTAGCAGAAAAGTGAAATCGCACTAGAACTGTGCAAGCCTGCGGGGCTACTCAACTCAATTTAGATATAAAAACAATACATTACTCCTGATCACTAAAATACTAAATGGTAAAATGTTTGCACTTAGGGCATCTATAACTAGAGAAGGTTTTTAGCGTCATTGTTGTTGGGTCCACTTAACAGCATCTCTAATAGTTAAATATTTAGATAAGATTTTTTTTACTCTTAATGTGTTACGTGAATACCACATTAAAAATGAAAACAACTTATTATTCTCTTTATAAAGAACCTCAGATTATACATTACACATTATATACCTTCCTATATTATAAATTATAAATCATAATGTAATAAATTATTATCATTAATTATAAGTTTTACCTTCAAGAGAGAAAAAAAATAGATGGTATTCACCCCTCTAAAGTCAAATGACGTTAATCATGATTTTCTTTAATCATGATTTTCAAAAAAAGTCAAATGACGTTATTCACCCCTCTAGCATTTCTACGATCCTACAATTAATTGTGATATAGCCTTGTGAGTCCCTCCTGCATCACTACATCAATAATAATATAATATTAAATTTTTTTGAGTTATTCGGATCAGATGGGCCAAGTTCATATTCGAATTTAAATTATTCATATGGTATTTGAGTTCGGGTTAAATTTAAGTTAGGACAATCCGAATTGAATCCGATCGATCTATCCAAATTGATGTCATATGAACTCACGACTTTAAAATTGATTAAAACATTGTCGAATTTTAACCAAAGGTATTTTTTTTAGAAAATAATAATAATAATATTGGCATTTATTTTGGGAAAAACTAATGTGAATGTATCTAGATCAATTGCCCAACTGAAAATAATATTTGTGCGTTATATTTTTTACTTGAAAATTCATAAATAAACAGACAGTACAGGGGGCATCGCTGTGATCTAGCGGATACACGACGACAAGTTTGGGAACCGGATTGAGTTCGTGAACCAGACCGTTTCGTTTTCAAATGCAATCACCTTATCAAAACAGCTGGCGAAGACGACAGCCACACGTCGCTTTCTTCACCCTACGCACCTCATGCACGTGACAACAGCTCACCACTACCGTACACTTTTCCATATGTTGGTTTCACGAACCGTACGATCTTCGCCTCTTTCATCTTTAGACGGTCAGATTGCTGGTCTTAGCTGTACCCTGCCCCTACTGACCGCTTGGTCGAGGTAGAAAGCGGTAAGGTTACTTCGGTGAGGAGATCGGAATTACCCTACGATGGGTGTCCTAGATCTGAAGATGTGACTTGCTCCTCTCCGTCTCAGCCTATTGGTCTCCTCCTTTTGTCTTAATCCATAACCCTAATTTTGAAAAGCGGATGAGCGAAGATGAAAGAGATCCTTCATATCCAGGGCGGGCAGTGCGGGAACCAGATCGGGCCCGCCTCCTTTTTTCTCATGGTTCATTGCCATCAGACAAGTCGAGGCGACCTTCATCAGACAAGTCGTTCTGAAGCTCCAACACCGATGTTCAGGCCGACACAAGAATCCGAACCTTCGAAGCTAACGGTCGTCCAGACTCAAACGACGGAGATGGCGCCTTCCCCTTTGATTACACAAAGGCAATCACCACAAATGCGAATTACGCTGAGCCAGGAGTTTACTTTGCCGACGATGAGGGTGATTAGGCAGACTCAAGAAGCTATCCCACACAATCTGATGTCCCTGACTCAAACACAATCTATGACGGAAGAAGGGGTGGTGACTCAAACGCAATCTATGAAAGTAGAAGGGGTAACACAATCTCAGACACAAACTTAGACATCCGCCTTTCCATTAGCCGCTGTTCCGTCCACCTCCCGTCTGTTGGGATGTATACTGAAAGCATAGCCTTTTGAATAGACATCTTTATTTTGAAATAAGAATCACAT
>JBBPFQ010000038.1:4029431-4045241 GCA_037974815.1 Kaempferia elegans
CTGGTCCAGAAAATCCTGACCATCCGATCGGTATTCAATGGTCAGGAGGATTTGACTGTGAAGGGGTAAGAGAGAGATGAGCAGATCATCCTGACCATTGAATGCCGATCGGATGGTCAGGATTTTCTGGACCAGGACTGGACCAGGAATTCCTGGTCCAGAGGATCTGCACTCCAATTTTAGAGAGACCTCTCGGGTGAAAATTTAAATTCTTATTATATATATATATATCTTTACGGAATGGACAGATGACTAATATGTGAGGTGTTATGAAGTCTGAGAGAAGTAATCTTCATGATTTACCTCCTTTGTATTGGCTCTGGGACGGATTGATGGATACGTTCAAGGTAAACGAATCACTTTTTACCATCATTAATAGTGATTTTTTTTTTAATATTTTTAAATTTATCTAAATAACGGATAGAAAATTTCTATACTATCGGAGGCTCCGGATTAAAAAAACCGGAGAACCGGTGCAATTTAAAAAAAAATGCAATTGATATTAAATTGATGAATCAAATGTAGCTTTGAAATCCACGTCATCATATAATTTCGGGGTTAAAATAACTACATAATAATAATTTTGCTAATGTAAAACCCGATCCGATCGACGCTCCCAGCCCCAGGCGACCTGAACAACTCCCCCCGCCCCAAACGACGGGGATGAAGACGACCCAGCACGCCCGCCGCCGCCTACTCCAACCGCTGATCTCTGTTTGCGCCTCCCTTTGGTGGCTTTCCACCGTTGCTTCTGTAGCTGCTACTTCCGATGAGTTCCCCAGGGATGGCACCGTCATCGAACTCGACGACAAGAACTTCGACCGCGCGATCTCCGCCTTCGACCATATCCTAGTCGATTTTTATGCCCCTTGGTGTGGCCACTGCAAGCGTCTTGCTCCTGAGGTACGCATCCCTGCCAAAGTTCGTTTTTTTTTTCTTTCTGAACTATGTTGAGTTTGTTCGAGAAGTAGATCTGACATCTGCGCGCCAGGAGATGAAAGAGATTTCCTTTTTTTATTTCACCCTATTTTTCTAAGATTTATTTGAATATTATGCAAGTGGATGTGGTTCGAGCATTTTCTGTTATGGTCGGGATTAATCAATAACCTAACGAGGAGTTTCTAGAGTCAGGTTTCAGTAACTGACCGATCTCTTACTGTGCACATTCCCTAATCATTTTAAACAATAAAACCTTGATTGGACTTTACTAACCGAATAATGATAGGTTTTTCTTGATTGTTATGGATTGCATACGAAAGGAAAATTTCTTTTTCTTTTGGCTCACTACTTGACTGACTTGACAATGAAAGTCAGTGATTTAACGTCTTATAAGTTTTGTTGTCAAATTGTCCATAGTAGCCAAATCAGGAGGGATTCCACATTAATGGTTCTCAAAGATTACGTTTATGTATGTGGTACAGCAAGTGCATAGCTACATTAACTCCCACATATTTGGGTTTATTATTTAGCTAGATCAGTATTTTGACTAGTTGTATTTTTTCATTATAGTGCCGTAATCTTATCTCAGTAGCTTTGAAATAGCTTTTAATGACTTTGCTGCAAGGCACTTTTTATTCATATGATATTTAGTTGGAGCTTTTGATCTTGCTTTCTATTTTAAAATTAAACTGAAGATATGAGGCCCTCTAGATTGAAGGCTCAAAATTGGAATCCAATTAAGATAGTAAATTACTATCCTAGAGGCTAGAACTCAAAAACATTTGCTCTGTAAATTACACTCTGACACTCTTCTAGCAATATATGCATATAATATTCTGCCAATGAGATTATTTCAAGATGCATTAATAATACATTTTTGCAATTTTGCAGTTGGATGCAGCTGCTCTAGTGCTGGCTCAGCTAAATGAACCAATAGTGATTGCTAAGATAAATGCTGACAAATACAGAAAACTTGCTTCCAAATACGACATAGAGTATATGTTCTTCTTTTCACTTTGAGTTCCTTGAAGAGATATTCTATCACTGCACCATGAATCCTGCCTTGTTCGAAAAGTAAATTTGTAAACAATATTTTATACAATTTGAGAAAGTCGAAGTTGTGCTAATGGGATCTTAATTCTTTACTGAAATATGTATTATCTATGTATATATCATGCATGATCTGTGGCATTTGGTTTTACATTAAGCTACATTATGTCAAATGCAGTGGCTTTCCTACAATGAAGGTTTTTATGCATGGAGTGCCTATGGAGTACAATGGCCCAAGGAAAGCTGACTTGCTTGTGCGGTTTCTAAAGAAGTTTGTTGCTCCTGATGTTTCATTCCTTGAATCTGATAATGCAATCCGTAACTTTGTTCAAATGACTGGTACCGATTTCCCTTTGTTTGTCGGCTTTGGATTGGATGAATCTGTTATTCTGGAACTCGCCCGCAAGTACAAGAGAAAAGCCTGGTTTTCCATAGCAAAAGATTTCTCCGAGGAGATGATGGTAGCATATGATTTTGACAAAGTTCCAGCATTGGTATCTCTTCTTCCCAAATATAATGAACAAGGAGTTTTCTATGGCCCGTTTGAAGGTGAGTTCAGAAAAGGAATAACTAAAGAATGTGGGTAGCATTTCGTCTTATTAAACTACAAAAGTTGAGATAGGATGTAGTGCAATAAAAGATAAAACATAGTTGCTGAAGAAATGCCTGTCTAACTATGTGGCTTTGCTTGCTAACTGCTTTCTAAAGACATTAATTGAACAAAGTCAGTGAGTTTCTTTGTGATCACTGGTTTCTTGAAATTATTAAATTTTATTTCTAGAAGGAAGTCTTATCTGTTTTTGTTTTCATGTCTTCTATATTTAAGCTAGTTGAAGTGATAAAAGAATCATATGCTTCTCAGATATCTATATTTTGACCACATACATTATACTTTGTCCCTACAAGACTGAACTTGGTTCTCAAACTTGAATTTGCAGGGGAATTCTTGGAAGATTTTATACGGCAAAACCAGCTGCCTCTTATTGTTCCTATTAACTTTCAAACACTCAAGTTGGTGAATGATGATGAGAGGAAAATCATGTTGACAGTCGTGGAGGATGAATTAGATGAAAATTCACTAAAATTGGTCAAAACATTGAGGTCTGCTGCCAATGCTAATCGAGATTTAATATTTGGCTATGTCGGGTTAAAGCAATGGGGAGATTTTGTTGATTCATTTGATGTCAGTAAGAGCTCAAAACTTCCAAAGCTTCTTGTTTGGGATGGAAATGAGGAATACCACGTGGTAAGTACATACTTGCTTTCGTAAAAATGAAGCCAATTTTTGAAATTAATAGTTGAATGTCTTTTTTGTTAACTAATGTCATATGTCTATCATCCAAGCTTCTATGATGTAATCTTCTGATTATTTAGTTGTTAATAGTTGAAATATAATTTATCTTATCTCTTGTCCCAATTACTTAAGTGTTTCTATGCATTGAGTTGACCAATAACTTTTAGTTACATTATGCCGCGGAAGCTGTTTCTTAAAGTTATGAATGTTTTCATTAAAACATTTACAATCATAAGAAGCTTACTTGATGTACAGATGGAGTGCTAACCATATTCTTCCAAATTCCTGTAATTTGAAATTTCAAACTTAGCCAACTAATGAATGTGAAATACTGGAGAAATTAAGTGTTCCAAAGTAAAAAACAAGAAACATTCATCTCATTCACCTTTCCTTTTATGTTAAGTGGTTATACCGTGTGCTTGTTCTATATTTGGTAAAACAGGCACAGACATCACATTCTGTTTGGATGATAGATTAAAGCATCGTGCTATTTCTAGTTCTTTCCATTATTTTCTCATTTATGAAATATAGTTATAAGAACTTAATGTGCTCATAGATACCATGGAAGGAACTATAGCCAAAGACTTATTGGACCATGCTTAGATGCATTAACCATCCAGGCTAAAAGGCATGTGCTTCTTTCCCAGACTTTACTCTTTTATCTGAAAAACTTGTTTAAATTAGAGACTACGATCTGGCTTGGTTCTTCTCCTTTGTCAGTCGACGCCATTTGGAAGACGCGCATTGGCTCATATTAGTGCAATGGCAACAAATCCCTAAATGGTAGTAATACTCTACATTAGTAACAAACTTGCTGCATGGAAATATTCTTCAGAAGTTCCACCCTTATCAGAATATGATTAAGTAAACCCACTAAATACCATAAAATAGAGAGGGATGTGTGGTTGAACAAATATTTTACATGATCTATTTTTATATTTTGATTCATGATTGTAAACATGTAATTAATTGCATCCATAAGTTAAAAAAACTTTTTATATTACTTAAGACCATCTTAAAGATAAACCCTCATCTTGGATTTCCCCAAAACCAAATGTAAGAACTGCTTCGCTCATAGCAGAAACCAGATGTTCACATTTACTAATATGCAGAAGCTCTTCTGAAAAAGAGGTTTCTTAAGTTAATATACTTGTCCACACTTGTGACAATACAATCCAATTGTTATTGATTTTTTTTTAGTGAAATGGCATATCGAATGGAGTTCATGTCTACCTAAATTAAACTATGCAGGATTTTGTTTGCAGACGAACTCATTCAATATATTGCACAAGAATATCTATATTGTTGGCAACGTTTACTTGCTTTAGTGCATTTTCCATATTAGCATAGATATGCCCTTGGTGTCAAACAAAATTTTATTGATAGCCTTCACTACTAAAGATTCGTTGTTCCCTTTATAACAATCTGAACCAGTTATCATATTTCCGTGTATCTTGATGATGGTTTCTATGTTATGGTGAAGGTTGTTGGCTCAGAAACCCTAGATGATGATGATCAAGGTTCTCAGATAAGTCGTTTCCTTGAAGGATATAGAGAAGGAAGAATGATAAAAAAGAAGATTGGTGGTCCTTCATTTATTGGCTTCATTAACTCGTTGATCGGTATTAGGACAGTCTACCTCATTGTATTCATAGTTGTTATCCTAATGGCTGTTCGAAGCTTTAGTCAAAGTGAAGATACCCCGCCAACCCAACCATATCACGCAGCTGAAGGAACAGAAGCAAGCATTTCCGAGACCGGAAGTAGTAGAAGCTATCAACCAGGTGACAAGGAAGATTGAAATGGTGGCCATTTCAATAGTTTGTTACACCATTCCTTATTTCCCAACGTAAGACTCGCTTTAGTTCTTCCTGAGACTTAATGATAGAAATCTATATTTTATCAGCTGTCATTTTGCTTTAGATTATTTATACAAAAGAATAGATTTACTGAATAATTAGTGGTTTAGCTTTTAATTTTTGCATATAAATTTTCTTATTAATGCAGCTTTAACATATTTTATTAATTTAACAATTGTTATTAATTTTTTTTAAACCATATTATGATTTCATCTGACATTATTTCTTTAGTTTTCCATTTTAAATGTTGATTGTTCGGCCAAGCAAGAAATTTTAGTAATTCAGTATGTACAGTTTCATATGATTTAGAAGTTACATTACAATTTGAAATTAAAATTGAGATATAAAGAATAGTTGTGGGAATGTGAGATTCATTAGTTCTTGCTTACTATTCTTATTCCAAGGGAGGAGCTCATAGGAGTGCTGTGAAAACTTGCTTATCATGAAACTTTCCAGGTTTTCATCCGAAGAACCGACTTCTAGATTGCTTGAAACCTAAGGGGATTTGGCTTTTGAGGGTCTGAAATTCATTGATGAGGTTTCACCTTAGGATGACAAATTGATTTAGAGGATTGAGAGAAGCTCGTCTAAGATGAAAGGGGATGATGCCGTTGACATCTTTTAAGCATCGTGATATTAGGGATCTTACTCATGAAAATAAGAAAATGATCGCTAAGATTCTCTCGACCAAGAAAACCTCTCTTTTTTTTTTAGATAGAGGCCTTCTTACCCATAATTCTTGTACATCAATTAGGTCACTTTAGGTTAATTACTAACAATTCTCTAAGTGGAGCATTGGCTGCCTGATTAGTGTAGTTGCCAACCCATATAGGCTAAATCATTATTAATGCAATGCTCAAATACGAGTTTATGCTTTTGTCTATTTGCAAATCAATTCGAACTACATTTCCCTAATACAATATTTTCTGTTGCTAAATTAAGGTGGCTACTTTGGCCAGTAACATTGGTTGCTGCTCTAAGATTGATCATTTTCACAATTAACTCAATTATATATTTATTTAAAACTTTGATTGAATTGTGCAATTTTAAAAATGAAAAATGATTGATTTTTTTTTTTTTGAAAAATCAAGTTGGATTCTTCAACTATATAAAGTTGAGTCAAACTTAATCAAATCTTTTTTATTTTTTATTGTTCAATTGATAAGATAATTAAATCAAGTTAAATCAAGTGTAAAATGAATCAAACATTTGCTTTTTATTTATATATTTTCTATACTTATAAGGGCCGTTAAATTGTGTATTGGATGACATCACAAATGATGTCTTATTATGTAATTTAGAATCTAGAGATTGAGTAAGTAATTTTTAATTAATTTGTGAAATTTAAAAGTAAATTATGTTAATATATTTTTTTTAAATAAAAATAATTTTAAAATTTATTAGTAATTTCAAATAGGGATCTAGCGTTTAAGATTCAACTGTGGTGTATTATTAAAAAAATATTTTTATTAATTAATCAGGTATATAGAGTTTGAGAATAAGATAATAAGTATTATTGAAATTTTTTTCGTTAATAGGTATTGTTTATTATACCAAGCCTTATTAGTAATTTTCTTTAGTTGTATTTTATATAAAAATTTGTACTGTCATAGTTCTCTTTAATCTCACATTAGGATTAGTAATACTACATGCGGTGAAGGTTCTATAAATATTTTCGGTCGGCCATATTAACAAATATATATTTCTCATCTTTTTAGCTAAGATAATGGCAGTGTCTATTTTTATCAATTTAATATTTGATATAAAAAAATTAAATTAAATTATTTGTTTGAAAGAGAGTTTATTAGAGTAGCTATTGGATTTCGAACAGCGTCATTGTTGTGTTGCAGCACGGGCTTGACCCATTTTTTTAAGTACAATATATAGTTTGGGATACTAATGAATCTATATGAAAGAAATATATTACACATACTAAGCGTGCGACTAGTTAATATAAAAAGACTACGCGGATTTGACATAATTAATGAACGCAGGTAGGAGAGCAATATCTCTCTCACGTCTTACTCATCCAAGTCATTTCCACGTCGCCGGCAATAAATTAATAGAATACTTAAAATAATAAAAGGAGGACGAATTGTTAAATGTGTGTTAGTCGTGGTGGTCATTAAACTAATTTACTTATTAGTCAAAGTTTAAAGATAATGAGGCGTTGACTGTTAGACAAATTCATTAATCAGTTTGATTATTACGAAGCGTAAAAGTCTTGGTGAGTTATGTAGTAGTTCATTCCGTGCACTTGTTGCACGCTTCACGTTATCTTGAAAATGGGAGGTCAAAGTCAAAATTGGATGCTTTGAACGATCTTTATCTCTCATTGGATTCGGTCAAACATCGAAGGAGACATCTGAATTCCTTGCAAGTTTAAGAGGAGACATCCTTCGGCCTTGGAATGCAACACAACACATGAGGAAAATAACTGTTTTATTTATTTATTTATTTATAATAATCCACATCCAGATATTTAGTTCTTATGATCTGATTAATTTTGGAGGTAATCAGTCTTATCCTATAAAAATATTTCACTGTCGAAAGCACAAATAGATGTGTTTAGATTTGAACTCTCATTATTTAGAAAGTTTATTCCATTTTTTACCATCGAATCATAGCCCCGAGAATAGAGATAGAAAATAGATGGTTTTAAAGGACTAAGAGGGATGGATACGATGAATTATTTGGGAGGAGTGAAATTAATGTTGAATGGAATTAAGTTAAATTATTACGGGGAATAATATCTCCTTATCTAATGAATTTTTAACAAATTAAATATAAAAAATCAATAATTATTTTTTTCTTGAATCCAATTATAAAAATGATATATGTTTTTATCATACAATTATATATTTTTAATACCTGATATATTGATTCCATTTTAGGTTAGCAGGCTTTGCCTACTTGTCCAGAGTAATATTTTTATTTACTTATATAAAGATCTAAGATCAAAAAGATGACCTCTCTTCTCGAGTAACGGTACAATGGCATGACGAGGTAATCTCAGTTTCTCAGAGATATTTAAAGATCGACAGTTTTATAAATTAGAAGATTAATTTCTTGAGCAGATCTAAAAACGCTGGATTTTTTTTAATGCAACAAATAAATTCTAATAATAACATTTGGCTTCGTGATTCACCTTTGATTGGGTCTGCATTTGAGATTCAACTCGTTAAGAGAACTGACCGGAAAAGCAAGTCAATTGCCACATTTCAAAGCTGTCGCCAACGTGGACTTCCGCGTCTGCCAACTCTGGACATTCATTACAGATAATGCTCACGTTTTCGTTGACTGACAATTGCCAGTATCCAACCGCATGGAATTCACATGCTATTTTTCAAATCTAATAATAATAATAATAGCAGTTATAACTATAGTAACTATAATATAAAACAATTTAACTGAACTTTATTATTATATATTTTAGTATTTATAGTTGGATGCTATAATATTAAAATGAACGTATTTGTAGATGAAAACGATATAGTAACGTTTATAAAAGGCACATCACCTTTTTTGCCTTTTCCTTTTATTTATTTAATTCACTTTCGATAAAAATAAAAATTTAAATTATATTTGGTATGATTTGAAAATTCCATTTACTTGTTCACTTTTTTTTAATGTCTATCTGTGAGTCAACTTTTATTTCCATCCATTTTTATTTTATTTTTTTGTAGTTTTTTTGGGGAAAGAATATTTCTTTACTTTAAAAATATCAAATTTCTTGATTAAAAGAACAACATCAATAATTTAATTTATGATTTGAGACTCGTTAAGCAAAGAGATATTTTGAATATCAAATTGTAAATGAAATATTGTTTTGATAAATTATAAAAGGAATACTTTTGATTATATAAATAAAAAGATGGTCTTTTAATTCTCTTCCTTAATTAATTATCCACTGATAAATATAGAAAGAGATAAGATCCAAATCCGATCGGATTCGGTGGACCCGTTAATCGCACCCGGAACCACGCAAAGGCAACAACAAACCAACTTCTTTATCGCACTTAATTACGGGAAATGGAGATTTATTAACACTAATCCGAATAATTAACCGGAAGTAGCCGGCGTGGAATGATAAGTCAACGAGTCTCTCAGTGCCGGGTCCACCCTCGCGCCTTTTACCGGCTATGACCCGTCGCATTTAGAATAGGAAAAAAAATTGGAAGGACCGCTTCGTTCCCTCCTCTTCTCTATAAATTGCCCCCTCCTTCTCATTTATCACCTTCTTTCCCCTTCTCTCTCTCTGTTGTCTCGATCTCAAGGTCGATCGCTCCTTCCTCGTCTCCGCTGCCCTGTTCTTGATTTCGTAAGGTTTGCTTCTCTCCTTTATTCTGCATATTTGTTACCTGTGAAGTTTTTTTATGCGATTTCGTGACCAATATGATTCCGATTGATGGCTTGTATGTTGGTGAAGAAATTTGAGTTAGTTTTTAGGTTTTGTTTGTGATTTTTCTCTGGTTCTGGAGCTGAATGCCGTGGATTGATGCAGATCGTCAAGGATGTCTCCCTCGCGAATGGTTGAAGTACTGAAGAACGGTAGCCGCGAGGTGATGGTGCTGCGCAAGGTTGACTCGCGCGCCTCCATCACGGAGGCGGACGACCTAGACCTGGCGCGGCTGCCCGACCGACCGCGGCTCAAGATCGAGCGGAAGAGGTCGTTCGACGAACGCTCGCTCAGCGAGCACTTGGCCGGGGGGAATCTCCGGAAGGTCGACAGCATCGAAAGCATTTTCTCCATCGGCGGGCCGAGATCTGCGCTGGACTCGCCGGTCTCGTCGAGGTACCTCTCTTTCGAGCCGCATCCGATGATTGCGGAGGCCTGGGACGCTCTCCGGAAGTCCATCGTGCTCTTCCGAGGTCAACCAGTGGGCACCATCGCCGCTTTGGATCACTCATCAGAAGAGGTCCTCAATTATGATCAGGTAACAAATTATTGATAGGGTTTCAATTATACAATGGAGAAGGAAAAGTTGAATCTTTCCTTTCTTTCTATTCCTAATTTGTGGATTTTACCTATTCCATCCTTGAAACATTTTTTTAATCAATTATTTTGGGAATCCATGCCAAAATCAATCTCGTTTCCACTCTCGTTCTCAGGTTTTCGTCCGTGACTTTGTTCCAAGTGCTATGGCTTTCCTGATGAACGGAGAGCATGACATAGTGAAAAACTTCCTCGTGAAGACTCTCCACCTCCAAGGGTGGGAGAAGAAGATCGATCGATTCAAGCTCGGGGAAGGTGTTATGCCTGCGAGCTTCAAAGTTCGTCATGATCCAATTAGGAATACAGACAATTTGATCGCAGATTTTGGTGAGAGTGCAATCGGGAGGGTTGCACCTGTGGACTCTGGTTTCTGGTGGATAATTCTTCTCCGGGCGTACACAAAGGCTACCGGGGATATGACTCTGGCAGAATCACCGGAGTGCCAGAGAGGGATGAGGCTTATACTAGCTCTGTGCTTGTCCGAAGGTTTCGACACATTCCCGACCTTGCTCTGCGCAGACGGATGCTCAATGATCGATCGAAGAATGGTAAGTTAAGCCATTGATTCTGTTTCCCTCTATTCTGATCTCCAATTTTGTTGCTGCTATTCAACAACCTAATCTGGCAGGGCGTTTACGGTTACCCTATCGAAATCCAAGCCCTCTTCTTCATGGCATTGCGATGTGCTTTATCCATGCTCAAAGAAGACGGCGAAGGGAAGGAGTTCATCGAGAGAATAGACATACGGTTGCAAGCCCTGAGCTATCACATGCGGAACTATTTCTGGCTCGATTTCCAGCAGCTCAACGTTATTTACAGATACAAAACAGAGGAGTACTCTCACACGGCAGTCAACAAGTTCAACGTCATTCCGGACTCCATCCCCGACTGGATCTTCGACTTCATGCCGTGCCGCGGTGGATACTTCATTGGGAACGTGAGCCCTGCAAAAATGGACTTTAGGTGGTTTGCTCTCGGCAACTGCATTGCCATCCTATCATCTCTCGCGACTCCGGAGCAGTCTGCGGCGATCATGGATCTGCTGGAAGAAAGATGGGAGGAGCTCGTCGGAGAGATGCCACTGAAGATTGCCTACCCTGCTTTGGAGGGTCATGAATGGCGGATTATGACTGGATCTGACCCTAAAAATACCAGATGGAGCTACCACAATGGAGGAAGTTGGCCCGGTAAGTTGCTTTTTGTTTCTCGTTGATTTGCGGGTTGAATGAATATCGATCTATTTCTCATACCAGCTCGGTGATATTCCATGCAGTGCTCCTCTGGCTCTTCACTGCAGCATGTATCAAAACCGGTCGGCCCCAAATTGCCCGACGCGCGATCGATCTCGCAGAAAGCAGGCTGTCCAAGGACGGTTGGCCGGAGTACTACGACGGCAAGCTCGGACGGTACATTGGGAAACAAGCGAGGAAGTTTCAGACATGGTCGATCGCAGGTTACTTGGTAGCAAAAATGATGCTGGAAGACCCTTCGCATCTGGGTATGGTCTCTCTCGAGGAGGACAGGGCAATGAAGCCCCCCGTAAAGAGGTCTGCTTCATGGACTATCTGAGCCTGGAGAGCCTGGGAAGCAGAAGACTAATGCTTTACACTGTTCTTTCAAATATATGTGCTTATGGTATATGTATAATATTGCCGTCCCTTAGAAAATGCCATCTTGTAGCAGGATTCAGCTATATGTCAAAGAAAATATCAGAAGCAAAAGTCTTGTAGTTTTCTTTCAGTAGATGAACAGCACCGGCATCGCCAATTTGTAATGCAACATTGCAGAATGTGGATGGTCGCATCGCTGACCAACTTACTTGTATTTAATGCCATATATGAAATCGCTAAGATCAGTTGCTAGTAGTTTTGATCAAAATAGTATTAATTTAGCTATCCAAAATTTCGTTGGAAGATCTTGACCATAAACGAATAGAAAGTTTGTATTCTATTAATTTGGAACAACAGGATAATCAAGCAAGCCGTAGTCGTTTTCTATTAAGTTGGGATGACCAGAAAGATGATTTGGAGGTACAGGAATGACACGAACAGTTTGTTCGTATTCGGTTAGAGTGTACGTTATCTCGCATACGCTTGGAGGTCACGTTTTGTGTATGGACAACTTACAATTGTGGGAAGAAAACCATTATGGGAGAGATTACAACAACTTAAACGGGTATGAAACTGACATGGCTTGTATTAGGTGATTTCCACTCGTTTTTTATTAACAGAGTGTATCTCAGATTTTCCGAACTGTGCTGCCATTGCTGAAGCATTCGTATCCTAAAGGCCTTGAAGTTTTTTCAACATGTTGAGTAAACTTGACACATTTTCACAGCTAATTGAATCAAATGGGCAGAATACAAACAACAAACAATTAGAAGTAGAGGGCAATTCCAACTTGGGCAATTCCTGAAGTTGTTGAAATAAGATTTGAAGAAGCTGAATATCGATCATTACCAACATGTTTCAGCAAGGGTTGCTGCTGCCCGTGTGCGTTTAGAGGAGGTACAGAATGCAGGATTGACAAAGGGTCACATGGTTGTTGATTACCAGGAGATTCAACAATCGGCAACCCGCCTGAGCGCCGCTGAGCACCCGTTTTGCATGCAACGAGCACAAAGTGGATATACTTCAAACAGGTGGATCACAATACTACTTTCTTCAATTATATTGTGAAATGAAACAATCGGCGTAATGAGATCACTGCAATTGAGAAACCTGATGATAATCTTACGGTGTTGTATGAGGAAGTGGAACATTTTCAGAACCAACTTGGGATTGTTGTTCGTACAACATCATTCCCCCACTCTTGTATGACTTTCGACCAACACCCCATAGTGAACCAGCATGCTCAGATGGTATATCTACTGATAGCAGATGAGATAGGTTGGCATTATTTGACATAGGTGATCAGAGGGTACTGGGATCGGATGGTTATGGGTAAAAATTTTTCAAACGTGCTTGAGATATTGTAGGGACAGATTTTACTACAGCAGTGATGGAGTTTTTCACCGGCGGAAGATTACTAAGAAGATGGAATCATACTTTTGATAGTTTTTGTCTCCAAATCATAACATGCTAGTAAAGTGACAGACTACCGACCAATTTCCTATTGTAGTGTTTTACAAGGTCATATCCAAGTTATTGGTAGCTTGATTAACGAATGTAGTAGAAAATGATATCTTCATCAGTCACCGGCAGCTTTTGTGCTTTTCAGAGGTGCAACAGGACTACGACATGGAGACCTATTATTTCCCTACTTATTTAGTATCTATTTCGAGATCTTTAGGAGATATATACAACAATGCACTGTCAAATCGAGTTTTAGTTTCCATCCCCAATGTGACCATCTCAAATTAGCACAACTTGGTCTGTGCTGATGATTTACTACTATTCAATCGGAGTGATTTGGCATCAGTGGGCATATTGACTACATATTTAAAAGGAGTTTTGGGCAACAACAGGGCTACAAGTCAATACATAAAGTCAAATATTTATATGATTGGTGTGGATGACATGATCAGTAGGAGGCTACTTTCCATCATGAATTTCCAAGAGGGCACTATGCCTTCATGATATTTGGAGATTCTGCTTGCTTCTCAACATCTTCAAATTTTAAACTATAAATTCTTTAACACGGAGGATAAACATTTTGACCACGAAAGACGCTATCTTATGTGAACAAAGTACAACTCATCACCTCGGTATTCCAGGTCGTGGAATGTTTCTGCTTATTTATTTTACCTTTGCTTCAAGACTATTGATCATATTTACAATATTTACAGATTTATTTATATGGAAATCTAAGCATCCTCCAGTGTCTTAGACAAATATGTGTATGCCTAATTATGGAAGCTTGGGTGATGCTATCTGAAATCGACCGTGAGGGTTGGACTATCGGTGAAGTGTTACTGGTGTTGACTAAGTCGTTGTACTTCAAGGAAAATCCAAAAGCAGATAACCAAAGGTGCAAGAAAGTCCCTGGTCAACAGTGCTTGCAAGGCTGCTAGAAGACAGGAAAAGGAAAATAGAGCGTTAGACGGACTATCGGGGTGCCCCAGCTGAACCACTCCAATGCTCAAGTCAATCTCTGATGATGGAAATGAAGAAGATGAACAGTGTAGTAAAATATATGTATCTCTATATGCATGTGCATACCTTGGCCTATGAGGGTGGAACTTTTTATAATTTGAAAGTGGGAGATGTCATACTCGCGACCATAAAAAAGGATGGTGTGCTTCTAACAGGATGTTGTATCTTGATAAGGAGGATGTGCCATCGCCATATCAGAAGGTCACACTGTTGGAGCAATCGAGTTGATCTTAGGTTTTGATGTTTGGATAAAGATTTAAGTTATGTTTATTATTGTATTTAATATGTGTATTGAGTTGTGCAGGTTTGCAGGAGACACATATAACTTAGTTTGATGGCTTCGAGTTTGGTGAATGATGGAGCATCCAAGGGACCGTGGACAAGTCAACAAGGACAAGTCGAGGGAAGCGCACTTCGAGGCATATGCGAATGATGATATTGGGATAAGTCGTGAGCTTGAATGCATCCGAGGGACGAGAACTAAAGGAAGAAGACTTGAAGGCAAGAGGTCAAGGTTGTGAAGAAGAGTCAAATGCATTGTAAGAGTTTGAGTGCTAGAGAAACGTACTCGGGAAGGAAAACCCTAGGTTTAGAGATTTACTAGTTGACTGGTAACTGGACCAATCAACTGGGATAGAGCATAGAGTGTTTTTGTGCCCAATGGCTTTGAAAACCAGTCAACTGGTACTGTAATTAGTTGATTGGTAATGTAGCTAGTCGACTGATACTGTAGCAAGTCGACTGGTAAAAAGTCATTGACAGAATTACGGATAGTGGAATGTCGTTGGCAAGCATCAGTCGACTAGTACAAGGACCAGTAGACTAGTAACGGTAAAATTAACTTGTTGATTTTCCCAAGCTCTATATAATAAAACTTGGGGTGGTTGACCTTAGTGACAAAATAGAGGTTGTTAACCCCTATTAGAGTCTCTAAAGCTCTTAGTGATCTAAGTGTTCTTGTTAGATGTTGTGTTGATGTTTCTCCACCAACACGGAGCTACTTGAGCTAGCCAGAGATTTTTAGGGGATTAATCCACCGACAGATAGGGGTTGTCCTCCTTATAGACAGTTGTAGAGTAGGACTAAGATATCTCTAAACCACGTTGCATAACCATGTTCGGGTTTATGTTTTAGTTTTGTCTTTAGTTTTAGCTTTCTACTTATGTTCTTTGTATTCCACTTTGCATTAACAAGTATAGGAAGTGAATGTGGGCGAGGCGACCGCCGTATTTACCCCCTCTAGCCGGTGTCAAAGGTCCCAACACACATTGTTCATATCAGGCAGTATAAAAGATCTCGTACGATTATGATATGTCCCTCATACTGGTCCACATGTCATATCAATCCACTGTTGGTGCCCCAAGTTGGTTTGATGTGACCAACCTAGTTAGGTTAGGTCCTATGTGAGTCTAACCTTGTGACTAAGTGTGCAGGAGCCTAGGATCACAAGAAGTCGAGCGGAAGAGGCGATAGTACGAGAAGGACGGCACGGAAAAAGAGACGACGGGCTCGGTGCGTCCGAGGGACGGAAAGATCGCGGAAGAGTACACCGGCGGACGAGAAGGATACGCGGGGCGG
>JBBPFQ010000038.1:4056990-4071818 GCA_037974815.1 Kaempferia elegans
ATTAAATTAAATAATATTAATTTATAATATTTAGGAATATTTTAATTATAAATTTAATATTATAATATATTAAAAAAACAAAAAATATATTTAAGAAAAGATAAAATACATTTGCACAAAAATGGTGCTGTACTATTCACTTGCATTTTAGTGTAAAAAAATAAGGTAAACATTGGAGAAATTTTAGTATCCAAATGACATTAAAATGGTGCAATTGGTCACTATTCAAGTTGCTCTAACAGTCAGTCGAAACGAACCCTACTCGCAACTGCGACAACCAGATCGCGCCTTCTCATGCGCCGGTTCCTCCTCACCGCAGCCGCCATGTCGTCCTCGTCTTTCTCGACTATCTCCCCATCTTCCTCTTCCCCTGCCTCCTACTCGACGCTATTTTTCCCAGCCTCAACGAACCGTACAGTCTCAGTCCGCCTCTTGCATCGGAGGCGACCCACCAATGGTGGTTCCCTCACGATTCGTACTGTTTATTCTGTGCGCTGTTTCACATCCATGCCCTCCGCCGAACGCATCAAAGTTCACAATCCGATCGTCGAGATGGACGGTGACGCCTTTTTTTTTTTTTTCTTCATTGTTGGTGCAAATTAGTGAAAACTCGATCGTGATCTTCAGGTGATGAAATGACTAGGGTCATCTGGACGATGATAAAAGAAAAGGTGACGAATTTTTTGTTTCCCTGATTTCTTTTTCGTTATCTTTCTTATGTTCTAGTTATTTTCATCCTTTGATGCAGCTTATATTTCCATACCTCGAATTGGACATCAAGTACTTCGATCTAGGTCTTCCAAACCGTGACGCCACTGATGACAGGGTCACCGTAGAAAGTGCTGAAGCTACACTGAGGTAACCTACAATCAGCACTTCTGTTTCTTGAAGCACTTGCCCACTCTGGCAAGCGAATATATAGACTTTTTGATGCAGAGTGCTCTGTAGGTCACTTCACTACCGTATTGATACCTTTGGTCTCCCCTCCCAATAGATGGTTTTGAAACAATTTATGATATTATGACCATGTCTGAATTACCTGTTGACAAATAGCAGCTACTTTAGGAAAGTTGCTCTAATTTTCTAAGGTGCTTGTCTATCTATTGTCCGCTTAAACTAACTGGACATATATTCCACGATGTTATTATTCTTTTTTCTGGCCTTGACACCTCGAGATGTCTTCACTCCGTATTGAACATGAGACTATTCCTATTCCGAGTCATAGCTATAAGTAGGAGCGATAAGTTTAAATGGCCCCCAACAATGGCACCCTGCACATTGACTGAAAACCTTCTAGGTCTGGTTTACTTACCACTGGACCAAGCAATCGTCGGCCACAATTTTATTATTCTAAGTGGTCAGTACTAGGAATCAGAACTAATTTAATCAGAGGTTTTCTCCACAAAAGGATGGGAACATTGCAGTCTTCATTAACTAGTTGAGTTAGAGAATAATTCCTGTGAAATACTTGTTAAATTGGTTCATTAACTCTGTGTTTAAATTATTGTTTAGGGATATGCTGTTCAATTGTCCTGATTTACGGTTATTTAGCATTTGTTCCATCTAGCTATGAACAATAAAAACTTTTCCCTGAAATATGCAGGTACAATGTTGCAGTGAAATGTGCAACAATAACGCCTGGTATGCCAATGCCTTCTACTACCCAGCCTTATGAAATATGTATTCTGTTTTTGCATGAAGTGATTTTTGCTCCAGTTTTCCAGCCTTAATATAATTAAATTTTTGCACTTTTTTTCATCAGAATAAAATTTTGATTTTTGAAACATATACCTTCATACTTGTTTATGCTGCAAATTTATTCAAAAACCAGCACCTGGTAATCAATCCGTGTCTTTAAGTCTGGACCGTGAGTGAACTGATTGAAGTTTGTCTTTACGTTTTCACTACACTATATGGTTCATCCAGATTGAGTATAGGTTTTCCAGAAATTATGAAAAATGGAAATCTGGGGAAACTGGCTTGGTGTCATATGGGACTTATTTTTTGACAGATTTGTATCATTTTGATCAGTTCTTCACCATGCTTGACCAGTTCATTATTCAACTGAACTGTTTGTTGTCGAACTCACTAGTCAAATGCAGTTTCTTAAAAGACTGCTGCTAAGATATTTAAAGCATTAGGGGGTTGTTTCACTGTTTAAAATATAAGTTGGAAGGTTGCACTGTAATTCTTCACCATGTCCACAGGGGACTGAATCATTATGGAACTTTGATTAAACATGTTATTTGCTGTTTTAGGACTTAACAAAATGATATTCTTTTCATATTTTTATGACACCATAAAACTGATGGGTTCTCATGGCTATATTAGTTACAGGAATGCAGTATGGGATACCCATTTTCATGTAGACTGAATTCCAACTTCTGAAATGTTCAAAGAATAATTTTTTTATTGAGTTATTTACTTAAACAATATAACAATTGTGACTAGAGTTATTAAAAAAGCACGACTTAAGCCAAAAATGTCATGGTCTCTTATTGATCAAGGTGCTATCTGGTTGCCTGCATAAAACAAGGCATTTGATTCTAAGTCCAATTATACTGTTATCATATGTTTTTATAATTCAATAAATCTAAATTCTAACATTAAAATTTGAAATTCTTAAAATAACAGTATCATGTGCTCACATACTAAGGAGTGCTGGTTAATTGCCAGTCAATTAGGCATTCTAAGTTTGTATGCTATTAATGGATTTGGCAATGTCAAAGCTTTAGTCCCCTTAATTTTGAAGTTTTCCCTTTGTATACCTTCTTCTAAGACTAGATTGTTTGTGAAGTTGGCACAAAATGGAGAATTTGTGAATTGACTCAAAGAACTTAATTATCACCCCACCCTAATATTTCACCCATTGAATTGTACAGACCAATATTTGGCATCCTGATTTGGCTATCTAAACTATACCTGTGTTAAAAAGACTATTTAAGGCAATTACATTTTATTCTGATTGAAATCAGAAAAAATGAAAACTGCAAGTCTTGAGCAGGGGACACTAAGTACTCCATTATCTTGTCTAGACATGCCATACAGAAAAGTATTTAATTTCCACTATGATTTTATTGTTATGGTTGCTATTTGTTTTTCTCTCCTTCTTAGCTACTCGAAGTAAATTTTGTTGGATCCATTGTATGTCTCATTGTTTATATTCTTCCTCAAGTATTTATAGACATCAATGCCTTTTAAAACTGTTTTCATTAAATTTGTTACCTTCTCTTTTGAATGGCAGATGAGGCCAGAGTTAAGGAGTTTAATCTGAAATCCATGTGGAGAAGCCCCAATGGGACTATAAGGAATATTTTAAATGGTTTGCTTAAAAATCTTCCTTTTCTTAATTAACGTTGTTATGCTTTGATTATTTTCTCTTGTCCAGCTTGTAGGTTTGGTTGAAGCATTGTAGTTTGTTTCTAAATTTATCTTCAATCAGTTTACTAGATGCTAAATTAGTACCAACTTCCCCAAACAAAACTTCCTCTCTTGTTCAGACAACTGTGCTGCTTTCTTAGCATTTTTGTGCTATTTCATGAATCATTCTCCTTGTTTTAATGGGAAATCAGCAAATACATGAATTGACATTTGTGTATTGCTACTTGTGCCCCTATTATACTATAGATCTACTCAAACTTAAAAGTCAATTGATCTTTTAAAGGCATCTGCTTGACTTCAATTCCTTATTTATCCATCTCATGCATCTAACTTGTTCCTTTGGGGCAATGTTAGCTCCCATTGTAACATAAGGTCGTAACATTTCAGTTATGCTTATTTGGTTTGATTAGGTGACCACTTGTTCGTGTATCAAAACTCAAAACATCTCAAAAGTTTAAATTATGAGAAGGGAATGAAGATGGTGACCAGTGACCACTTATCCCATTGGTCCTGCTAGTTCAATACTATACAATGCAGATACTTAGGTTTCTTGACTTTTGATATTCATATTGACTTTAACAACCGTGTAGTGGATATTCCTCTTGCAGTAAATCTGTCTTAGTTCTGTTAGAGCAATTAGTTCATTGGTAATCTAATTTACTATAGGAACTGTCTTCCGGGAGCCAATTCTTTGCCAAAACATACCACGCATAGTTCCTGGTAAGAATCTTCTATTCACTCTTCATCCAAACTCTTTTAAGTGTCTTGCAAATGTGAGATTTTATGGATATTTGCATGCACATTTAGGTTGGAAGAAACCTATATGTATAGGTAGGCATGCATTTGGAGATCAGTATCGAGCAACTGACATGATTGTTAAAGGTCCTGGGAAGCTTAAAATGGTTTTTGGTGAGCCCCAATACTTAACGCAGGTTAATTTTTTAATTGTTTTCTTTTTGACACATATGCCTGCTTGATTGAGTGGATCTGACATGATTACTTTACTTTCGGTAAATTAGTCCCTGAAGATGGAGGTGCACCTGCAGAATTAGATGTTTATGAGTTTAAAGGAACCGGTATTGCATTATCTATGTATAATGTTGATGAGGTTTGTCATCTTGTCCTTGTATAGCAAATTTTATCAAGTTATTCTGGAGGATTAAAATTTGAATGCCTTATCAGTCTATTCGAGCTTTTGCTGAGTCATCAATGTCTATGGCACTTGCAAAAAGGTGGCCACTTTACTTGAGTACCAAAAATACCATATTGAAGAAATACGATGGCAGGTACTTATGTCTCATTTACTTGTCACGTTATCAGCATCTTTATGCTTTTTATTCGAGAGTAAAGTGTATCTGTGTGGGTTATATATATTAACTCAGAGTGCAATGTATGCATTAACTCAGAGTTGGGTATGATTATACAACACAGGTGTAGTAAAATTTTTCACTGGTGAACAATAGTAATGTCAGATGTCGGACATGGATAGATGGAGGAAATGGATGAAACCAAGTATTGAAACATAGTATTATGATGGTTTGCCGGATTGGTGGATACAACAAGTAATCAATTGTGTAATTAAACCAATTCTAGCTTAGTATACAAATTAGATCATTTTTTGCCACAACTTAGCAAGATTAGTTGCTAATGTATTACATGCAACTGAGTGCTATCGATACTTGCCTAAACACATGGTCCAGACGAGGCATGATCCAGATGTCTCAGTTCTCAAGTGCATCCTAGACAAGTGCCTTAATCTGGGCATACCTTAGTTAACTGTTACGTATCTTGGTGGGCATATCACCATGGAAGCTCATAATGAAAGAAAAGGAAAGCAATGCTAGAAACTAAGCTATTGGCAGGAGATAGAAAGCTTTGAACCAAGCAGTAAAAAATTATTTTCTATTATTTTTCCCTTCGTGAAGAGATATTGTTAAAATAATTGTTATTATATAATTAAAAAGAGGACTTTGATTCCTTAAATAGGCACCCGTGATTTGACTAAACTAGTTTTTGCTTGCCCACTTCCATTTACAATATAAGTTTGATTTTGTGGGATGTTGTGGTATTTATTATAATATTGATTTACAATGGTATTCATTTTGATATATAATGATCTGCTTGTTGGGACCGATTCCGAAGCTAGAGAGAGGGTGAATGACTCCGGTTGCTTCGTCTTCGATGATTTTCAGCGGAATGACTCGACGAAACTCAACCAAACGCTAACTCGAGGATTTACTTGGTATCCAAGAAGAGGTGACTAATTCAAGGATCCACACTACGCACGCACCCTCCACTATGAAAAATACCTCCTTCTCGATGACTCACCGGAGGCGGAGAAGCCTCGTACAAAAACTCTCAATACACAACAACAAGAAACATAGAGAAGCAAATACAACTAGAATCTTACAAAATCACAACAATGAAACCTTAACTTTCTCTTTTCTTGCTTGAATCTGCCTCTTCAAGAAAGGAAGTGTAGCAACACGGTTTTGTGCACTCGCGAATTTCGCGAGAAGGTCTGCCAATCAATCAGTTGATCGATTGACCCAGTTTTGGCTTGCTCAATCAAGTCAACCTTAACCTGACTTGACTCAATCAAGTCAAACCCAACATCTAATCAACCTTGACTCGTTGGGACTCAACCTTGCCTAACATCCGATCATCCTTGATCTGCTAGGACTTGTTGCCAATTGTCTGGTCAACCTTAACCCACTTAGATTTCCTAACACCAGATGTCTGGTCAACTTTGATCTATCTGGATTTCTAATACACGGCTTCACTTACCAGGACCAGACTTTACTCACCTGGATTTCCCAACTGCCTGGCTTCACTCACCAGGACTTCCACCAGACATCACTCCCCTGGACCATGCTTCACTCACCTGGATTTACAAACTGTCCGACTTCACTCATCAGGACTTCCACCAGGCTTCACTCACCTGTACCAGACTTCACTCACCTGGATTTTCCAACTGCCGACTTCACTCACTATGACTTCCAACACCAAGTATCCAGTCAATACTGACCTACTTGGATTTCTGTTTAACAATCTCTTAGATAGATAATTGCACGTGCAATCTCCATCTATTGTCATACCTCGAAATATCAGCTTGACTCAACTCAAGCTTAGTCAAATGGACGCCTGACCAGGGACAATTGCTCCAAACAATCTTCCTAACACATTGTCAAACATCGAAACTTGAGACCTAAGCTTGATCCAAGCTTGTTTGGTCAACATGGTCAACTTGACCCGGAGACTATTGCACCAACACTGCTGACAACTCAATTGTCTGCATTTTATTGTTACTCACCAGATTATTTTAGGCTTTCATAATCATCTTCTAATATCCTGGACTATGTAACCTCTACCTAATCCTCAGCAAGTTTTCTTCTTCTTTATCTGTTGTCACTTGTTGTGTTTCTTACAATTCATGCTTGAATTAGTTGTAAGGTTTCAGGTAGAATGGCATTAAGAAATATGATACAAATGCCAAAGTTGCCTGGGTAGTTGTAGATAGTTGTATTGTGATAATCGTCTCTTAACACTGGGTGGATAAAAGCAAGGAGTCAGATCTAGATATGTTGAACGAATTCAACTCTGATAACAAATCGACGCAACAAAAGAATGCTTGGGTATCAAATTGATGTAGCATGAAAATTAAACCCAAATTGATATAGAATTGGACAAAATTGATTTGGCATGAGGGACAAGTATTGCACAAAGGGAACTAAAATTGGCTGAGCAATATTATTAGCTAAATTTTGTTTATGCAAGAGGAATAAAGTCTTTTTAAAGACTCCAAAAGGATTCAGTTAAAACCCAATTACAAATTAGGAAATGAATACGATTAACTTAACTCCTACCAAAAGTTTCCTTCAATCCTAAATTAGACAATTACTAACTTTGAAGCTTTCTTTAGAGACCTATTCTCCTAAAGGAGAACCTACCTAATAACTCTTCTGGAAATTAATTTCCTTGTTTGCATTATTTCAACCATTAGCACACAATTGGCTTATTGTTTCAAAATTGATTACGTTAGTTGCTTGAAGATGAGGTTTATCACCTTGAAAATTTATGTTTTAATAGATTCCCACCATGATACCTAAGAGCAGCTCATTTCATATGTTAATAACTGCAATTTATTGTTATCAAATCACAATGAATTTGCTTGTTGTTTGTGTATTCTTTCAAGTTGTTTGTCTCCGTTTTGTGAGACTTGGTTAAGAATCATATCTATATTTCAGAGCTTGAATGTTCAATGCACCTCATGCATCCTGTTTAAGGAAGCTTAGACATGGAAGTTATCTGGAATCATGTCGGACTTGTAGGTTTAAGGACATATTTCAAGCAGTATATGAGGAAAAATGGAAGAGCAAGTTTGAAGAACAGTCAATATGGTTGGCATCTCTATTAAGTCCTTTTTGCTTATTTCCTAAAACAAATGCAAACAAGTATTGGTGTTCCTTCTGTCAGGTATGAGCACAGGCTGATTGACGATATGGTAGCTTATGCAGTGAAAAGTGAAGGTGGTTATGTGTGGGCATGCAAAAACTATGATGGAGATGTCCAGAGTGATTTTCTCGCACAAGGTAGTTCTTTTTATTGTAACATCCTTATACTACTAGAACAAATAAGATGATGTCAATGAGTTATGTATCCTAATTCTTTGATGTCATCTACACCTACTTGGCGTGTATTTTGCCGTTGCACTACTTTATCACTAGCACATCCCTGGTCTTTTAATTCATTCCTATTATGTCAAGTTTAATTTTCATATTATACTTGTACCAATGCTGATATCATATTCGTATATGATAGTTCTTTTATGCTAAAATTTGTAAAATATTTTGCCGATTATTGCCAACCAGTATGTGATATAGACTTGGTAAAGCATAAAATGTAAAGGATTTAGTGTACCCAAATCTCTACATTTATTTATCTTTCGGATTCTAGTATATATCCTTTCCCAGTTCTTTAAACGTTGCTAATTTATATCTAATTCTTTGAAACATGCCTTCTTTAAACTAATAATCTTTTTACTTCCTTGCGTCACCATCAACTCTTTCTATGTACCTTCAGACTCTCTATCTTCTTGACCTTGTCACCTTCTTTCTCCATTCCATAATCAATCTTTTAAAAAATCATGCATTTTTTTACTTCAGAACTTATATTTCAGCAGTTTTTGAAAGATTAATCTCAAGCTGATCCCAAACTTTCCTGAATGCTATAATTGATGCTTCAACTATTTCGGTGATACAGGATTTGGTTCTCTGGGTTTGATGTCTTCTGTACTGGTAATGACATAGTCAATTGTGCTTCTTTGGTCTTGGTTTTTCTTTGTTATTGGGTTGTCTGATAATGATCCCGCTCAAAACTTTCTGCAGTTATCATCTGATGGTAAAACATTGGAGGCTGAAGCAGCACATGGAACTGTGACTCGACATTTCAGGCTATATCAGAAAGGACAAGAGACTAGTACTAATAGTATTGCATCTATATTCGCATGGACACGCGGCCTTGAGCACAGGCATTTGCAGTTTTTTGAAATTACATTTTAAGAAATTATTACAAAATGCCTTCCAACTTCTTTAAGTGGTCCGGGACACCCATTTCCATCACACCTCTGTTATACCTTCACTGTAATTTTACCAAGACTATTATTGATGTCTTCGACCATTCTTTTGCAGAGCGAAGCTCGATAAACATGAAAAATTACTAGACTTTGTCCAGAAGCTTGAGTCCGCATGCATTGAAACGGTGGAACTTGGTAAAATGACAAAGGATCTTGCACTTCTTATCCATGGTCCCAAGTAAGCTCAAGCTATATTTTGCTACTATTTTCCATTTTACATGAAGCCTAGAACTAGTTATGACAATTTGTGATCATTTAGATCACTATGAGATTTAATGAAATAAAATAGTATTTATACCTCTTTTAAAAAAAAATTATAATGTCTAAGATTATTTAATCTCTTTATATAATTAAATTATATGATATGAAAAATTATTAAGATTTTTAAAGTTTAACATTATTTGTAAAGGGGTCAATTCCTGCCGCCCATTTATATATTTTCATCCCAATTTTTGAATATCTTGATTAGCAATAGATGCAAACCTTTAGATAATGATCACAAATTCAACTTTATGCATCTAACCTTTTGGCATCCCGTTTATTCCTTCTCTCATGATTTTAGGAGCCATACTACCTTAATGAACATAAGTTACATTTGCTTTTTTCCTACAATGATTTCCTAAACTGTTGGATTGTATCTGTTTGTTCTTTACGCAGAGTGTCAAGGAACCTCTATCAGAGCACTGAAGAATTCATTGATGCTGTTGCTCAAAATCTCAAAGATAAGATCCAAACAGCATCAGCAGTTTAGTGTAGTTTTACAATTGGCCAAACAGCATCAGCACTGTTTCCTAAAGGTTAGAGATTTTGAAATGTCAAATTTGAAAGGATCAAGTTGCCCACCTTCGACCAAACATCAGGTTCAAATGTGGGAGACAAGATGTTCTTTGTATGGACATTCAATTTGTGTCTACCTAACTCCTGAAAGTGTTAATTAACATTTGCCTTCGAACTCTCTCAACTGATAATTAAATCCTACTTCAGAATGAGATTTATAACTTTATTTTATCCTTTTATTTATTGTTTTGGTCATGTTTCTATCTTTATTCTTATGTGCTATTTATCTGCCGGTATACCGTGACTGATTATTCTATTTAAAGGAAAATATTGTGTTGAGGCCACTCGAGTGGTCATTAGAGAACGTTGGATCAGTTTGTAAGTTCGTTACCTGTATTGCTTCGATTCCCTGCATTTGTTTAACAATTTTAGTTGTTCTGGAAGCTATTTTGCATATAAAATATTAAATCCTGGTACGATAACGTATGCCTGGCATCATTGAAATATCATTCCCACCGACTAACTGTGCAGTGGTAAAATGTATGATTGTAAATAAATTAAATATTCATTAATAAGTTTGATGTTTAGAGTAGTAAGAGTTTATTTATGTCTATTTAATATACACAAGATCAATTAAATAAATAAATTTGAATAACTCGTTAAATTAAATAAATAAACTTGAACACATATGTGTTCAGCTTGTTAACGTCCGTGAATAATATTTTTTAATAAAATTTTTATAAACATGTTAAATAAATAATATATAAATAAATAAATTTAAATTATCAATTTCAATAACTAATTAAACAAATAAAACTCTCAAATAATCAAATAAGTTTAAATTGAAAGCTCGATAATATTTAAACGAAACAAGCTTAAATTAAGTTTGAATTGAAAGTTCGATAATATCTAAACGAACCAAGCTTAAGCTAAGTTTTAAAAAAACTCAAACTCATAAAAAATAAATCATACTAAGCTTAAACAACCATTTCAAAAGTTTGGTTTATTTTAAGCTCAGCTCGATTACCTTATCAAACAAACTTACACTCCAAAGCTCAGCTCAGCTCGATTTGTTTACAACCGTAGTAAAATGCCTTCTCAAAATTTCAGACACATTTAATTTATAAATTTAATTAAATTTTATAAGTATTTAAGGATTTAATTTTAATAAATTAACTATAATTTATTCTGATAGTCAGATAAAAAAATTTCATTGGATCAAAATGGTCACCCGTATAATTATTGGACATAAATTAAATATTTGATGTCCACTGGAATAAAAAGAAGAGGGAAAAAAAAGTGTCTTAGTTGCTCAGATCATGACTGTGGACGAGCTCTGTCCTAGTTCATGGTCATGGAACTGCTGAAGAAGGTCGATTCCTTAGCTATCACTTGTAAAATATACTCGCAATGCGATGCATATCTCCACCCTTCAGGTGCACACAATTTTGAACTAAGGATATAACTAATGCTCGCTTACATGGAATTCACTTAATTTAATCTGCAAAGGAAGAGCCTTAGCCATATGATCAGGACAAAGAAAATATCACTTGACCTTTTCATATATTCTCCGGTAGATTCTAGCCCCTTCAAGCTTCGCATGGATCTCTCTTTCGGTCTGTATACCCATGGGGTTGTGCAAGACCCAGCCTTGCGAATCGCATGAAGGCTTGTCGCCGATAACATTGACATGGCTAAAGATATCCGGACGATCGTCAAACTGGTTCCTCATGTCGAGTGCAACATCAAGCACATCTGATTGCACAAAGACCTGAAAAAAACTTATCCATAGTAAAATGTTTTATAATAGATATCAATTCAAATAAAACATGAACTACAACTATGCCTTTGCACAAGCCAAAGGGCATACCGTTCCTCCTCTGCTCAAATTCTCGGCAATGGAATTGACTAAGGGTTGCTGGAGAACTCTCCTTTTATGGTGCTTTTTCTTGAAATGGGGGTCTGGGCACTGGAGGATTAAATTTACCACCTTTAGATGATTTCGCATATTCAAGCATAGAAAACACTGTATTTGTTGTTTCTGAAATGGCGAAGTTTCAAAGCTCACCAGAATTGAGACTAGTGTAAGGGGACCAGGATATGAGGCGACTAACGACTCAAAAGATACCATGGCATTGGCAAACATGAAATGGCTGCTCAAACATGAACATTTCTGAGTGAGACAAGTTGATAATAGGGATAGAACTTCCAATGAAGTCTCCCTGCCCTGAGCACCTTATGAAGGGATTTAAAATAATGACACATTGATAAATTTTTTACACTATAAATAAAGCACTCTAATTTATGATTCCATTTTTTTTACCACCGGCGTTCAAGTGACGCAATTCTGTTTTAACACGCCTCACGATTCTGTAAGCAAGTGGCATGGTTTGATCAAACAGAAACAACACTTGAATAGAATCGTGATACCTGGTTAACAGAACCTCAGCGCTAGTTCACTGATGGTAATACTAGAATTAACAAATTGAAGTGTTTTAAGATTAGTAGGGAAGGTTTATTTTAATATTCAAGCCCTCTAGATGCTCCGGCGATTTATGTAAATTTGTGTTTGAGTTACAGAAAGCTAACATGTTTTCAAGATGCAATTCCTTGACCCAAAACTGCGAGCGTTGCACCAACTACATAGCAAAAAATAGCATCAGTGAAGGATAAGATGGAAGCCAATGCTAACAGTAGAAGTATAACCTTTTGACGGATCTCCAGTCCCAGATAA
This sequence comes from Kaempferia elegans, assembly GCA_037974815.1. Classification (NCBI taxonomy): domain Eukaryota; kingdom Viridiplantae; phylum Streptophyta; class Magnoliopsida; order Zingiberales; family Zingiberaceae; genus Kaempferia; species Kaempferia elegans. The sequence goes on from JBBPFQ010000038.1 coordinate 4,069,518, forward strand.
TTTCTTGTTTTAGGACAATTTTTTGCAAGCCACATAAGAAACCTACCGCTACCTGCAAGAGCTCCTTCTAGTTACACATAAATCTTAAGATTTTGTATAGATACTGGACATGATACAACAATATGCAAAAATTCAAAAGTGACATAACAGAAATATGTAAAAAGTGACTTAACTTTCGTCGTATAATAATCATAAAAGTTAACTATTTAAGAGTCCACAACATGAATGTTAAATTGCTAATGCTATTCATATTAGTTGCATTGTTCTTTAGTGCATTGACAAATGCTTTCTATTACAATGACAACTCTAATAGATTCGATTCTTCTAACCATGAATCGACTATGTTAAAGAATAGCCCATGATTTCTTGAATTCTGATTACTAGAAAAGGAATCAACAAGCAATGACTAAGCAATCACATTCCATTTCATCCAACAAAATAATATCCAGCTATTAGTAACAAATTGATTTTCATAGTCCATACCACTTCCAATATCCACCATTAGCGGAAGCGTTGCATCCCTGAAAACTTCCTTCCAATCTGGTATCTCCGCCGGTGCCTGCAGGCTCTCCGACACCAGAAAAGCAGAGAGAAATGATACAAACATGAAGAAAAAAGGAATCAAGAGGCGCCGTAGAAACGATCTACTCACCGAGAAAGAAGAACTGAGGGGATTCACATGCTGCCGGATCCGAAGGTGACCTAACTGCAGGTACGTCGAATGAATTTTGAGAAAGGTGAGATAAAAAGGAAGAAATTTCCACCGTTAGTTGAATGTGGGAGAGAGAAAGTAGGGAAATTTGGGGGGGTGCTTTACTTTACCTGAGGATTGACGCCGTAGAAATCCTTGAGGTTGAGGTCGGCGTACTCCATCTCGATCGCCTCAGTGCTCCTCGCTGCCACAGAGCTTATCTCATTGGTCACTCGGCAGCGCGGCCAATTTCCGCCGCCGCCGGAATCTCCGCTGAGGTTTAGGAACCGGCGCCGGAGGTGAATGGTGGTCGGATCTAAGAGAGGAGACGGGGATGATGTAGCGGTGGTCGGCCATCGCAAAACATGGGCGGCGCAGAGGCCGCAGCCGTTCCACCGGAAGCCCAACATCAGCAATCGCCTCCTGATGTATGGTTTTGGGATTATTTATTATTTCATCACTTTAATTTAGCTTTTTGCAAATTACCCTTTATTTTGGCTTGCTTATTTAATATTCGTTTTTCATTTTAAAATAATAAAAAAAAATATTTATTTTTTATAATTCAGATATTCAAATTTTACTAGATTAATTTTGAAAATAGACAGCCTGATTCGCCTATTGAATAAATTCGTCAATCAAATAAATTTGAAATACAATTTATATCTACTTAGACGCCAATCTTAAAAATATTCATCACCGCTGAGATAACAAAGAAAGTTTTGCTTGAATGAAGAACATGGAGCAAAAGAGTAATTTGCTCGTCTTAATATCTCCATTAATCCGTTCATCGATAAATACGGAAGAGGTAATTATAGATAACTACTAATTATGAGTGTAAATAGTCAATACATGAAGGAGCATATATGTTCATATGCGCAAAATTTCAATTTCATGACCTCAATAATTAACATGCTACAAGCATTTGTAAAAATTCAAGTAAATTTTCATGTTAGTTTTCGACAAGTCCTATTATGACTTTAATTAATAAAACACCAAACGAGTTGTATAGTGTGACAAAATATAATTTGTTTGTTCCAATGACCCCGCTAATCTATCTCTGCGTCAATACATAGAATGTAAATCATGGGAGGTTATACTAGTCATAGGTGCAAGTGGTCAAAGCATAGGGGAATACATATTTGGACATGCCGAATTTCAACCCCATGATCTAATGCGATAACACTTCATATCTCGACCACCGCACCATCATGAGGAAACTTTGAAAAAGTTTTTAGTGAGAAACCTAGTTAACACCATTAATTAGCCCTGAGGTGACCAATCCAATCCTATAAAAGTTTTCCACTGGCCACCAAAGTAAATCTGAAAGTATTCACAACAAATAGACTAGAAGCCCAACATCGCTTATTTGTAAGACTCATTTGGAGGAAAAATCACTATAAATATACAATTGCTGAAAATCAAATGGTGGATACCTAATAGCCTGTTTGGAATGATTTTAAGTGATGGAATTAAATTGAATTCCATCCAAAATTGAATTCCATCCAAAATTGAATTCCATCATGAATTGAATTGAATTCCTTGATTTGGAATGAGTTAGTAAATAACAGAATTGAATTGAATTCCTTGCTTTGGAATGAGTTATTAGATAA
>JBBPFQ010000038.1:4071918-4101173 GCA_037974815.1 Kaempferia elegans
CGCCGACAGCATCCCGTCCACTCGGTCACTCATCAGGAGCAGTGACGGCGGAGTGCACGGTGGTCATAGCCCTACCCAGACGACTTCCCATCGCGTGGAGGTGGCTGACTGACGGACAGGGGTGACCCATGTCATATTGCATCATATGCATCTTGCCTGGATTGCATTGTTATTTTGGTGTGTGATTGTTGCACTTGATTGCTGCACTTTGGTGGTTTTGCATATGCTTTTCATGCATACAGGAGACGGTCATGATATGTTTCTTATGTCAGCCTTTGAGACCCTGGTGAGTACAGTATATCTTTTCGTTTCCATTTGTATACCCTTGCTTTGTTCAGGATACTGTACTGCATGATATTACTGCTAGATGATTTATACTTTGTATATCTACTGGTAGTCGCTGAGTTTTCTTTGGAAACTCACCCCGTTGATATTTCCAGGTTGATGCTGTCCGGAGTGCCCAGTCGCCAGTTCCCAGTTCCCCCACCCCTTGTTACGGAGGTTACTTATCGGGTTGTTCGTTTTGGTTTTGTTTTTGGTATTCAGAACTAGAACTATATTTCAGACTTATGTTGTTTTGACATAGTACTTATAGATCTTGTTATCGTGTTTTGGGTCTGCTACCCACGTTGGTTATTTTCCGCTGTGTTGTTTTCCGTTTTATAGTAAAGTAGGATTTTGGATTTACGATGTTTTCCTTTTTGTCAGTAGTATAAAAATATTAACTGCGTGGTGATGTTTTATCTCTTTTAAATATACATATATAACTGCGTGGAATGTTGTTAAAATGCTTATTCCGGCCGTATGTGGCCGAGGTTGGAGATATATGTATGTATCAGGTTTCATATTGTCACCGGTACAGGGGAGATGCTGCCGGATTTTCGTCTGGCAGGGACCCCCTCGGGGCGTGACAACTTATAAGCGGTCAAAATAAACTGTTTGATAACTTATAAACTGTTTTTTAAAAAAGCAAGGAAGTCCATACTTTTTCAAAAAAGATCTTATTTTAACAAATTTCTTTTCTAAAATATCCTTATATATTATCATTAATTCCCGTTTTATCCTCCATATATTTTTACAAAAGTAGCAACTCTTTTTACACCGATTTCTTTTCTCAGCACACTATGTCATATTCTCTTCCCAGCATACGAAGTCTTCAACACTCCTTTCTATTTTTTCTCTTCCGGTTCACAAATTTTCCGATTCAATTAGAATTTATTTTTTTCTATATCCTTATTTTCTAGCCGCAGTTGAAAAAAAAAATTAATAATACATTTTTAGAATTATACCCTTTTTGATAATTTTATTAATAAAAAAATCTTATAATATCAAAAACATTAATATCTTTAAGTTGTTTAAAATAAGTTTATCCAAATACTTTAATAACTTATTTTTAAAATAAAACCTACCAACTTATAAGCTCCAAAAACAACTTATAAGTTGTACAAGCTTTTAAGCTGTTTTTAATAAGTTTAGCCAAACACATTCAAAAACTCTTGAATAAACTTCTATTACATAATTTATAAATTAAATTTTTAAATAATTTATTAATTTGACTATAATTTTTTGTTTCTAAAATCATTATGTTTATACTATAAATAAAGACGCCTGGGCATTCATCTTACATCATATCATAAATTTCCATCTATATTTTTTATTACATCATCATTTTAAATTTAATCTGATTAATAACCTATTTCTATCTACCCTTTTGAACGGGTCATGACTAGCGAAAAGAACAATAATGTGCTGTTCATTTAGCTCTTCACCGAAAACAAACATAAGAAAAGCTTGTTCAGGCATATTAGAAGTTCCCCTGTGAAGCCCAGCCCTTTTTCTCTAGTTCCAAGCGCAATGCCTTGCCACAAACAAGAAAGACGATGGATCATACATAAGAAACATGAACAGATTTGATCTTCCAATCTGACCGATATTTGATCTCGGTCTTCAATGATAAATTAAAAAAGAGCAGCCATCACAAACTCCGGCGCGACAAAGCAACCAAAGATCAGAGCTATATTCACATACCAAGTGCAATTGGGTGTTACCTTTATCCTCTTCTTATTGACATCAAAGTCGAAGTTCCCGGTGCGGGATGCTGACCGATACTCTACGATGGAGTTCTTTCCAGGTGGGAACCAAAACTCGACGTCGTCAATAAACTAAGTGCAACAAAATTCATGAATTAGGCTTATTGAATGGTGAATCAAAACTTTCATTTGTAAGCAAGGATTTTAATATTTTACACCCATTATAGGACTTTGGTATTCAACTCTGATGTAGTCTTCCCTTCTTTCAGCGATAAGAGGAGTAAAATTATCGGGCTTCAGTGTTGTCACCTGAACACAAACAGATGAAACACTCGAATAAGATGTTATATTCATATGCAGAGATGCAAATGAAGCTGCGTGTGTTCTGACTCACCACCTGAAGAAGCTCAGTCATGGCTTCCTCTTTGCTTATTGGCTTCTTCCTATTTCCATCTTCAGGATTATAATTCCTAGGATCCAGAAGAGATTGTATTGGTTAAGCAATTTGATTCTCCAAAAAGCCCTCTCTACTCCTTTTAATTAGGAGATAGTATTTAACAATAAAAAATAATAAAGAATCAAGCCTGGGAAATTTATATATCAACTGTAAGCTGTTCTATAATTTATTCATCATACTAACTGTTGAAAACGTCATGCCAAAATGGGGAACTATACTGATTTTGATGAAGTTATATAAACACAATCAACTAGTTAAATATAAATACTTTATGACAAATTAGCTTCTCTTTGTTATTTAATTCGTTCCAGAAATGTCTAATTCCATTAACTTTAAATTTGTAAATTTTGTGCTACTATTCCCTTAGATTTGGATATATTATAAAAAACTTAGTTAAAATCCATGGAGTTTCGGTTGGCTCTTCCTGGGTTGACATGTGGTATGCAGTCTTCGTCTTTAATCAAGCCTCCTATGATGGTCACGCCAAGCAGTAGTTAACTTTAGGAGAATTAATTTGGCAGAATGAAGGGGGATTTATGTGTTGAATTGAATTGTGTACCTACAAATAGCTAACCAATTAAATGAAACCAATCATTGTCATATTATCACATAATCATAGGTATGCATAAGATTATTTGGAGCTAATTCAGAACTAACACTGAGGATATACATGTTCTAAGACTCGAACAGTCACTTTAAGGCATGAATATAATCAAGGAGACAGTTAGCTTACCAAGGGGGAGCATAGTGTTGGTTATCAGTAATCTCCTCTGCAGTAGATACGCAGTTATTGGTTGCAGGGCACAGTGCTAGAGAAGGAGGATTCTTCTGAACTCCGAGATAGCTGGGTTTTGTTCCACTATTCATGTCAAACAAAACAGTTTAATGCTTCAGTCTTTTTCACTTAAAACAGCATGGCAAACAAGAAAAGAGCCAGAAAACAAATTGACTACTATAAGCGTGACATTGACATTAAGTTCAATACTATATGGTGAGTCGTGAGTTTAAAAAGTTTTATAAATTTAAATAAATGAGCTCCTATTGCTATGTGCTTAAAGCATTTTAGGTCAATGATCGAGTCTAATAGTCAATTGGTAAGTTCTCTCATCTAATCATATTTTGACAATTGGTATGATGGACTTCAATCACAGATACGGTGAGGTGATGGAAAATTTTGTCAATATGATGGTATTATCATTATTGGGCCACACAAGCTTGACAGGGACGCCAAGCCTTAAATGTGGAAGATTGTGATACTGCAATTTAGACTGATAGAAGATTTATAAGATTAGATGAGTGAGTTTTTATTAACCTTAGCTTAAATATTCTTAGGCCAATGGTTGCATTTTACAAGTTACTGAGTTGTAAGTGACAAGTTTCCCTACCGGCAAACAATCTATATGCTAAATATGAGCATGAATGGGGCCTGTATTTCTTGGTTGCCCATACTACATTTAAGTTAATGAATTCCACATTAACTTGTCAGGTCAAAAATTATCTTGCTCTTAAATAAAAAAGGTCTGGTTAATGAATTTATATTTGTTTCTGATAAAATAGACAGCTAACACATCATGGGAATTTCAATTTTGCCTATCTTTAACCAAGTTTGAATTCCAAGTGTTAATCCTAGAACACCAATCCTTGCAAGGTAAAGTTTCGCACATTCACTCTTCACTTGCAAGTTGTAACCCATCATTAAGTAACAAAGAAGTCATTCAGTCACATCAACTGCATTTCACTTCATTCATGTTCTAGATCCAGTGCATGAGATGATAAATCGGGCTTCTGCAAGAAACAACAGAAAACAAAAATCCTATATTGAAACTTGAGACTATAATGATATCTTCATTTGCTATTACTATTTTTTCTAAGCGCTTTTAAATAAACCGTCCTTTTGCTAGAGACATTACCCGAAGTGGAAGATAGCTGCTAATGCTGCAACTTCGCTGCTCCTCAGCAACACTTCCCTTGATTGAAGATAAATGCCAAATCGAACTACAGTTGAGAGCAAGAGATTCCGGAACAAACTCAGAAGAAATGGTCGAATCTGTTAGGGTTTTCGCGCACCTTCTTCCGAGGCGCGGCTCGAAGGAGTCGGAACTGGCAGGCCTTGGAAGCGATCGGAGTGAGCACCGGAGAAGAAGTGGTTGCGACGCTTCCATCGGAAGCGGCCGGGAGCGCGGCAGTGGAAGGCGGAAGAGAGCTTGTAGATAACTGGTGGATAGCCACGTGTAGGCCTGAGGATGACTGAGTAATGGGCTTGTGCTTATGGCCTAGCCCATTTATCCTATTTAGGATTTTAGGGTTTGGTATCGAAATGCCCATCCGTTTCAAGTTCCACAAGTTCTGCCCTAGCTCCAAACTATAAATATGCAACCATTTCAGTAAGCGTCTACATCACTCTTCATCATCTTCTCCTTTCTCATCGTACTCTCCGCCGCCGTCGGCTTCTCTTTCGTTCCTAATCCTAACGACTTCGCCAACCCCTGTATTCATCGATGATCATGGTAAATACATGCTCTTGTATATCTGTATATTTTGTCTCCTTTGAAATTACTGGAAAATTTTGAGATCTGGGTTTTCCCTCTCTAGTTAGTTTTTTTTTTTGTTAGTGTTGTTTCTCTTTAGATCTGTAACTCGAACATATTCTACTTACCTTTCTGCAAATCAGCATAGTCAAGATGATTGTAATTCATGAGATCATATTTTATAGAGTTTCTCTAAATTGCTTTTTGTATTTTTTTTTTCTTGTCTTTATCATACATGCTATTTTTCTTACTGAATAATTAGTTTCTCTTATTTTATTCAGTTATTTGACAATATTTTCAATTTTTTGGTCTTTGGTTGTTGAATGATTGGTTGTTCCTTGCATTTTTATGATCCCATTCTGTTTCTTGGTTTCATCTGCGCCATAGAATTGTACAAGTAATCTATTTTATGCGCGCATACCCTCTTATGTATGAATCTTCTTCAGCATGTTTTCGTTCAACGTTGGTGCATTTCCGATTTCTTGAGCTGAAATTTTTTGATTTTGCTGTTTCAAGTATTCAATTTTCTCTTATTTATTATTTGTTTTGTATAAATTGGGAGTCTTATTTATGATTTTTTGAGCCGTGATGTGAATATTTTTCTGCGTTATCTTTCTGCAACTCGTTTGGAGTAGTGAAGATGACTATAACCCACTGAGTTCATCTCAAGTTATAGAGATTCTCTAGATTTTTTTGGGTAGTTTTTCATGTCTTTATTGGACATTCTATAGTATGCCATTTTTTTTTTCTTACAAAAAAATTTCTCTGATACTATTTTGTATTTTTCTTCCATGCACAGATGCACTGATGGTCTCCTATATGGGAAGCTCCTTCAACATGCTTTAACACGGCTTTGGTACATATCATATGTATTTTGAGTTACAAATATTCAATTTCATGATTTCATGTATATTATTAGCGCTTATGTATTATTTGTTTTTTTGTATGATCTCTTTTACATATTTTATTCTATTCTCATTTTTCAATGGAATTTTGCTTTTTGGATCACTTTTGGGTATAGGCCTTTCACTAGTTAATATTTGTGAAGCCTCTAGAATAGTTATTTTCTAAAACGAGTTCCTTGATAATAAGACATAAAAAACCATTTTTTTTAAAAATATTGAAATGGCATTTTAAGAATAAAAAAAAATGAAAACTAAATTCTAAATGAAAATTGAAATAATGTTAACTAATGCAAAGCTAAATTTGTTGAAATACTCCAAAGGAAAACAAAATTAATTCTATTACTATCATTATATATAGTTTTTAGGATTGGACCATTTGTGGCTTGGTTGGTGTTTTGATCTGTGATGTGAATATTTTCTGCGTTATCTTTCTGCAACTCATTATGAGTAATGAAGATGACTTATTCCACTGAGATCCCTCCTCAACCTAATGGAACCTTTTATGTTTATGTTTTTTTGAAGTCTTTGCCCTACTTATGAGTACTCTCACATTATCATTAATTCAAGTTGATTGAAATATGTATGCATGCGGATATCTGTTTGTAATTGGTAGTTTAAATTTTTTTTTTGTGTTTTCAATGTGAACATGTTTTGTTTTGGGCATTATATTGACATATAAGGAATATGTTAGATTCTTGTGTAGCAACAAAGTTTGCCCCATATTATGTGAAGGTTGGTAAATTCTGGGGTATAGTATCCTCCAAGTTGATTCTTGAACCTAGCATAGTATCCTCCAAGTTAATTCAAGTAATGAAGGTGGGAGGGAGTTTTTTTCGAAGGCATGCACCCGCCGACATGTTAGATTCTTGAACCTAGCATAGATTTCAATTCTAAAGGTTTTGCTATAAGAGGATCAAATTGATTGTTTGAATTAATGGGGTTTCTATCATGTCGTTCGGTCTAGTCTGATCGAACTCAATTATGTGGAATAGTTGAGATATGTGGACTAGTTGGGTTATGGTGGTGTTTCTCATGGAGTGTTGACTGCTTGTGGTAGAGTTTTATTTTCTTCTGTGCAGTCTAAGCTCTTGATAGCTCTTTTTGGCTAATCCGCCTTTACTCTCTTCTTAAAATCCTCATTACACATAGTTCTGTCTCGTCCCTCTGTACATTCTTTTAAACTTTATTATAGGTCCTAACTCGTAAAGTGAGTGCTAGGCCAATGAAATGACTGGTACTTCTGTTCCAACGGGTGTCTAGTTTCTTTTGGTTAAAAGACATGTCATTTCTTGAAAAAGGAAAACTCAAACTAGAGGGGGCCAAACCTAATCTTCTAGAAGAGTTTATTACAAGGATCCGACAACTCTTTCAATGAGCTCTATGTATTCAAACACAACTCATATAACCTGCTTTACACAATGAAATCTGCTCATGATTAACCAAACTCATACTCAAACTAAATAGACAAACTTAAACTTTTCACAAACCATTAAAGCAATCAATGAAGAGCTAAGCACTGCACTTAAGCTTCCAGACGAGCTAGTGCATCAGATGAGAAAAGAAAAGCTTTGGAGTCTTTTGAACTCGCAGGTAAGCAACGAGCTCCACAATCCCATATAACAAAGAAATTTTCACAATCTTCAATAGCAGCTAAGAACAACAAATGTTAAAATTGCTTCATTCTGATCACCTATTGTTCCCACTATTAGTTTGTTTAACATGCATATTTGTTAACTTCTAATGTTTCTATTTTATGTAGATCTTTATGGTAGATGACTTTCTTTAGCATTCATATACTCTGATAAATTTTCTTGCCCGACTCTTTATTACATATTTCTCCTTATAATGATATACCTTGATGATGATTTTTCTGTATTGATATAACGAGTTATTTTCCTCATTCTTTGAGAGCATCAGTGATGTAAAATCTCTTTCGTTATCCTTGCACTTCGATTACCCGTGAAGATAAATGTGGGGAAATTAATACTGAGATGTTCGAACTCTCTTTATAACCGTGTATTTTAATATTTTCATTGAAGATATGAAGAAAATAATGTTAATATTTTTAACGTAGTAGTTTTATTAATTATCCCTATTGTGTTTTATTGAAAATAGTTATATATCTTCTTGATTTTAAATTAATATGCATTTTTTAAAAAATATTCATCTTATTTTGGCTGTTTCTTATTACATAAATTCCAGATTTCATAGATAAAATGGCCGTATAACTATCACCTTTTCCAATGTAACTTTGCTTTATAGTTGCTTGCTTTGTGCCCATGTTTATTTTGTTTGCCAACAGTCATCATTCAGGGGGCATCAGCAGCCCCAGTTTTTCCCGTGAAGAAGTACCATCAACAGCGATTCTAGTCATTGCTTAGCATTGGATACTCTGTCGCTACATCTTGATTAGCAATCCATTTTTGGATCTTCATCGTTGATATGAAGGGAAGCGTTTTGATTATTTTTTTATACTTGAATTGAAGCTGAGTCTCTAATCCTGTGTAATCTATATACAAATTTCATGAGTGCCATCTCTAAACTTGTGTAATTTATATACAAAGTTCTTGTCTTTAACATGGATCAAATGCGATTGTAATTCTTCAGCTGCTCTGCATGCACTTTTACCAATTCGTTTGGATTTTAACATCGTCTGTAAAGCTTATAATTGTGCAAAGATGTACTATTTTGCACATTTGTAAGTGATAAATAGTTATTTTTTTCTACTTGTACATAGTTTATAATGTCATAAGAATTTTGCTACAATGGAGCGGGGGAGAATAATTGACGATGGAATGATAAAGTTATTATAATTATTTTTTAAACTTCTTTGATGCTTAGTAAATAAAGTCGTTTTCCTCCATAAATTTCCATTTTTTATATGGTAAATGGTTAGATTAATAAATTAAATCTAAAGATCTAATATTGTATTTATAATTTTTCGTATCTAGTATATATATTTTTAAATTTAAATTTAAATTATCATCGACTATTTAATTTAATGCCTGTGGGAAGAAAACATTTAAATATTAGACTATAAATAAGATGTAAAATTTATATTTATATAAAATTAAGTGGATCAAATTTGCTAAAACATTATATATTTAAATCCATCTCAAGTAATATTTAATCAAAAATTATCAACCAGGATTAACGACTCAAAAGACTGTAGGACTCTTTAAAAGTCGAAGAACACCTAAAACATTATGTATTTTAAGAAACCGGAAAAAGACACGCCGTTTTAAGCCATCTTCTTCGCGCTTTTGTACTCCCCGCTTCCGGAGACCTCTTCTCGCTCCTCAATCGCAGTTAACGACGACGATGGCGCCGATGCCGTCACCGTCCGTGGCTTCAGCATGAGCTGGTAGTCCCTTCGGATCCCCCACAGCACTTCCGCGCACTCCTTCATCGCCGGCCGCGACTTTCTCTCCTCCGCCAGGCACCGCTCCGCCAGTTCTAGAACCCTCTCCGCCGCCCCCACCGACGCCGGGTTACGCCGCACCCTCGGGTCCATCGCCGTCGCCACGCCCCCTTCCTTGAACCGCCGGATCGCCTGCGTCCATCACCCCACGTTATTAACCCGTTAGATCGACGACGATGGGGAAGCGATTACGCGAAGACCGAAAAGGGCGAAGAAGATGGCACTACCCATCGCGTGGTCATGCGTTCTCGGCTGGCGCGGTTGCGTTCGATGGGACGCCTCCCCGAGATCATCTCTACCAGGAGGACGCCGAAGGAGTACACATCGCTCTTCTCCGTGAGCTGGTAGGTGCGAAGGTAGTCCGGGTCCAGGTACCCCGCCGTGCCCTTGATCTGGGTCGATACGTGCGTCTTCTCCGGGTCCTCCTCCGCCAGCCGGGCAAACCCGAAGTCAGCCACCTTCGCCCGGAGCTTCTCCGTCAGCAGGATGTTCGAGGCCTTAATGTCTCTGTGGATGATCGGGTGATCTGCCAGGTCAAACAAACCAAAAGAATCAAGCTTTACATTTACGAGTGGTAATGCATCAGATAATTGTGCTAATTGAAGGTCAGTTCTATTTTCCTCGGCTATTCTAGTATCTACTCCAGCAGCAATCTGGATATGTTTCTTGTTGAAATTACAACACGGATCTTATCCTCGTATCACTATAATTTTGTAGTTTCTATCTCAAAGGTGTGTCATGTCTAAGAAGATTATGATATGTAGGTAAGGTGACATGCTAAAATACAATTTCTCTTGTTTTACTTGCTAGTAGGAGTTATTGCCATGTTCTTAAAAAAAAGAAAAAGAAAAAGAATTCTACCTTACATGAAAATTTTCCACTCCCTTTATTTCAAACGTCTATGTTGGTGGCTTCTAAAGTTCAATGTTAAATACCATGCTAAACACACAGTTAACTACCTGCATAAGTGTGCATATAAGCAATAGCATGAGCTACATCAATAGCAATGTTGAGTCGGTCCCCAATTTCTAGACCACTTCCTCTTGCTCCTGCAGAGAATTGCATTACCTATCAAAATTTCAGTTAATTATATATATAACCTGCTATACATTGTATCCATACTTATCTTGAAAAATCACAGACACCTGCTAATGTTCTATACTTTTTCTTTCTGAATCAATATGAATTTCAGCGTAGGAAAAAGAACATTGCCTACCATCCAAGTGTTCACGTAGATTGCCGTTGCTAACATACTCAACCACCATCAGACGATCTCTATCCGTCTCCAAATATCCAAGAAGTCTGACTAGGTTTGAATGCTCGACTTGTGACAGAATTTCTATTTCACTCTTGAACTCGACGCTTACGTGCATGTGATTCATATTCTGTCATATCACAATCAGCTGAAGTTAGTTTTATATTTCTCACGTTTTAAGTGCAATCATTGCTCTTAGAGAAAAAAAAAACTGCTACTACAGTTAGCTGATTGATAACTGAGCTTCCTACCTTTTTGTCTTGTTTCACTGCAATGAGGGATCCATCCTTGAGTTTGCCCTTATATATTGCACCAAATGCTCCTTGCCCAATTCTGTTTTCTATGGCAAAATTTGATGTAGCTTTGTTGATTTCTTCAATGGAAAAGATTATCCTTTCTTGTTGTCTCTCACTTTTGTCATAAGAACTTTGAGTTCTGTATCTGTAGTTGCTACTGCTAGTTGATAGTTTTGAAGCTGCATCACAATAGTTTTGTGAAGGTAATCTTTAATATTGTTTGAAATAATAATTATGGTGTATTGATTTCACTTCCATGTCTATTTATATAAATTGGTTATGAAAAGAAATGGGCTTACATTTCTAAGTTCTGTTTTTTCTCAGGTAAACTTTGAACATTAATTTTCTGATTTTGCAGAAAAGATTTGAAGTAGAAAGGGAGAACTATCAAGGGCATGAAAGGAGGGATCCTGGAAATAAGGTAAGAATAAGTTGTTAATACAAGGGTCTAATACAGAAGAACTGTTTTATCGTTACACCGTGTTAGCTAGTGATACAATTTTTTCAATATCTCCTACGTGGGATCGACTCAATTGGGAATTCTTTCAAAAATCTCCTCACTAATATCACCTTTTATCTTAGAATTAGAACCATTAGGTTGCGATCGGCTTACAAACATCCTGTGTCTCATTCTTGTTACATGGTATAAGCATTCCTATCATATAGGAATGCATGCACTTGAATAACTTAATTAGGCACATTTAGTTAACTCTTACTTGTCAATTGTATTGAGTAGGTAAAATTGGTAATTAGAGCAACTTTTGGTAAAGGGTGAGCAAACACCAAGGAAGGGCAAATTAAAAAGACCTTTTTATTGTACTCTTGTTCTTCTTCCTCTTGTTCTTCCACTTCCAAATCCAGTTCTTCTTCCTCTTTCTCCCTATTCAATGTCAAGCTATGCCCATCGTAGAGTACCATCCCTGTTATTTGCCATAAGTGAACTCCCTTTAACATATATCCCGCCAAAATCTAAGCATGTCCTTCTATTGTGCTGAACATGTGCCCACTGTTTATCAGTTCACCACCTAGTCTGTCACCAATGCTTCGACTACCTCAAATTTCTAATTTCACATAATAATTACTTCCAATAGCTTGTGGATGAGGACTTAGACTTGGCGGTTCTTGGCTATCGATCCAAGCTCGCCTACCTTCCCCAACATGTGCCGATGTGACAAAATCACATAAGATGCTTGGTATACCTAGGTCAGCAAACCTGCTTGTGCTTTGAAGCAGGTTGCCATGGGATTCACCTTAAGCCGAGTCCTTTTTCAAAACAGGCACAACCTCATGCAAAATGACTTTGTTGTTCCAATAAGCAGATAAGCTTAAGCAGGAAGATAACCCAGCAATGATGACAGCAATTAAGCAGGAAGATGGGCGTTGTATATGTGAGAAAGATTCAAGAAAATTTTGAAGCACATAATATTCAACAAGGGCCTTCATCGTCAAATTTGCTTTCAATATGTTTTTTTTTTTGTTTTTTTTTGGGGTATATGAAAACTATGAAAACAATGCATATTGGGAGTTTAATCTAACAGTCAATCCAAGAATTGCAAGGCTGTTATCAGTTAGGAAAGGATGAGAACATACAGGAAGTGGTTGAATAATCAGATGTGTCCGGCATGCCTACTTCCCGATCTGCATCGTTCCCAGTGATGCAACTGCGTGGCACGAAGCAACCCACGAATCCTGATGCAATTTCCTGGGCTTTCACGCTGATCGAGTTCCGGCTCTGCAGCTTCGGCCTACCAATTTCAGCCGAACTGTCATACGATGATTTCATCGACAAGTCAGGCTCTCTTCGCACCCCATGGCTGACACCGGAGTCTTCTATCTCGCTCCCAAAGCTGCTGGAATAATGTCCAGATTTCTGCATAGGAAACCTCTTCGGTATTGCTTACTCCCTCTGTGTTTTCTTTTGCATTTGCCTCTCTGTTTTCTCCTCTGCCGAGTCCCTTTTTAGGTTGCAGAGAGGAAGGTCGTCTGGTGCTTTCCAAGGAGATGCAAGCTGAGGCAAGTCAATGAAATGAATAATAATTGAGGATATTTGTTCATCACCGTGAATATTATGTATGACTTCAAACAACATCCATCTGCTTGTCAAAAGTGGGTGGGCCATATATGCCAACAGCAGTATGGTACTGTTGCAATCTCTTGTAACAAATGGAACTACTCAACTTGCTTTACTTGATTTCTTTAACAATTGCAGGCTTTCAGAGAAAGGGATTCAATTATATTTTTAAATCCTTCCTTTTGATGGGACTGCGTTTTAGGTTGAGATATAGGATTACTTTTCAGAGGCTGAACGCGTCTATGCTGAAGAAACACAGCTTTGATGTGGTCATGCTGATCTTCACCGAGGTATACTCTTCTTTCTTTTGCTTTCTTTGACATTTTATCTTGAAAATTGTTTTGCGCACAAGTCTACTTTTGTTTCCATAAGATTACCCTTCATTTTATGATAGGTTTAGAACGGTGAGGTGAAGTTTGCATAGAGTTTTATGCTAGCCATGTTTGCTCAACGCACCATGTTTGCCTGCACCTTTGTGTGCCATATCAACGCATAGCTGCACAGAGCAACACCAGCAGTTTGATCTGTTCTACTTGATTTCGTCTTGCAATGGTTACCTTCTTTAAGCAAGCTATTATTTTGTTACACATGGACCTCATCTAGCACTTACGCAGTAGTAAAAATATTAAAAATAATGTTGTGTCAACCGCAACACAAATCCACTTGATTCGAAAAAATTATTAATTAATATGGCAAGATCCTACGGTGGGTCTGCATTATTATTATTATTATTATTATTATTATTATTATTATTATTGTTTTAGATTCTTTTTTAATATTTAGGGAGAAGACTTGTAAATTTTTTTTTTTTAATATTTCTGAAGTCAGGTAAGAAAGTTGACTCCGATGCATAAGACCGTGTCCTCCATTCTAAACTGGATTTTTTACGTGGACATCACGACATTGCAGGGAAAAAAATTACTTTTAGTGGCTTTAATTCTATCCGGCCCATTCCATTCTTCAACAACTCCATCCTAAATCCTAATTGGTTTTTAATTCAGCGACCCCATTCGACCAACTTGCTGAGTTGTTGTATTAAACTTAGAATTTTTTGTTGAGATTTAGAAATTTGGGATTTTGTTGTCAATTCTTGGCTGTGCTGTGTTGTGTGATCATCACCAATTCTTAGCATATCAGAGTTGTCATTGCCCCCTCCCTTTTATTGACTAGTGGCTGCCTGACCTTCTTTTCGCACACAACTCAATCTCATTTAAACCCTAACCTGGGACCGATTGCAAATTGGATCTTCTCACAAGATACTTATGTTTTTGCAAGTCTTGACTATGCTAAGGTTGATTTCGCAAGGAGATACATGGGCACATTACAGATTGGAGGTGATGTTATCTTATACAATAAAAACTAATGGATCAAATACCATTCTGATTCACCTAATTGTAACATCAGATCAAGTAAACAAAGGACCGTGTGCAATATTTAAATGGCCCATCGTCTCGTAGAATGATATATTTGTCTTATGACCCATCAAAAGATTATATTAAAGGTGAAAGTCCAAAAAGCAACTTTATATTGGGTTCTACTAATTCACACAATCATAAACTCTCTCTTGGTACTCATTCATTTTCTTTTTTAAATTATTTTAAACCCAACATCCAATTTTAAATGCTACGTTCTTGGGTTTACAAAACTCACATCAACTGCAATGCTACTAGATTTATAAAATTCAACTTCATTTTATAAATCTATCATTACGGTCACCCTAATATTAATATTTATTATGTAGAAACAATGATATTATTCAAATATTTAGCAAACCCTTCCGGAACTCAAAATCTAGATTTTAAAATTCAAGAACTGATATGAATTTTTATAACTCGAAAATAAAAGCATTCTATATGATAAAATTGGTTCAGTCATAATCTCTTTCAATTTTTCAGGAGAAATTTTAATTATTTGAATTTTTCAACTTATCAAGATAATGAAGGACCGATGGGCTCATCCCACTCAATTAAATGATCAGCTTGTCCAGGATTGATATGTCCTGTTATAAATTGGACGATCAATAATTTACCTCTTCTGTGTTGACCTAGGGACGGGTTGATAGGGCCGCTGGGAGCGAATGAATCACTTTTTACCACATATTACAAATTGGACGACTCTAAATTACCGACTGTTATGGGTGTCCATAATGTCCCACCAATGCCTTTTTCATCTTTTTCTAAGGGATAAATACTTTAAGCCAGTATTTTATATCAATTACCATTTTACCCTGTATTTTAAAACAAACTTTTAACCCCCAATTGACTAAAGTCAAATGTGAAAAACTTAATAAAAGACAATTATGTCTACGAGATAGAGTTTGTGAAAGAGCAAATTAAATGCCTAGCATTCTAATATGTGTACATTTGTGACTTTCAACGGAAAATTTTTATTACTTAGCAACTAATTCAACAATGAAAAATTGTTGACATGATGAAGGTTAGAATGAGAGGAAATTGTTTTGATGTGTTGATTATATAGATATCCTTAAAAATGATTTTGACCCGGTGCATTTTGCTTAGTGATTTTTTTTAAAAACAATGTTTTAAAAAAAATATAATTTGTGTATAAAAATCATAGATCAAAATATATTGGATCAAATTAATATTTGAAAGTATGAATATATTTAGAAGAAATAGATGAACATATATGAACCAACTTCATCTCATTCCGAACACTCTAGGTCCATTAAACCAGCTTCAAGCAATTTTTGTTTTTTTAAATGGTTAATTTCCAACTAATTCAGAATTCATTGTAAATTTTTCAACAAATATGGATTTGTTGGAAGTTTTACAATAAATTTATGGATTTATAAGAAATTTTGCAATAAACCACATTTTCATCGAAAACTCTTAGTAATAATTCATATAAAAAATTTAGAATATAATTTTGGTTGTAAATTTTACAATGAATTTTGAATTCGTTGCAAAATCTGTAATAAATAATATTTTCGTTGTAAAAATTACGACGAATGATTTATTCATCGTTGATTATGCAATAAATATTTATTTTTATCACCGAATTGCAACAATTTAGCAATGAAATATTTTTTTATTATAAATATGTGATGAAATATTTTCGTTGCTAAATTAGATCATAAGTAGCAATAATTTGCAGCCGAAAGCTACAAATGTATGCATATTAAAATAGTGTATATTTGATTTGATCTCTCATACACTCTATAGACATAATTATTTTTTATCAATTTTTTCACATTTAATTTTAATGCATATAGGTTAAAAGTTATTTTTCACATACTGTAAGTAAATATTAGTTGATATAAAAAAAGTGTTTAAAGGATTTAGGTGACATTTAATTTACATATTTTTTATTTTTATTTTTTAAAAAATACGTATTTTAAAAAATAGTGTTTGATTTATATTTTTCATCTTTGTTTTCTAAAAAAAATTATAATATTTTCTGAAAAAAATATAGAATATTAAAAAATTATTTGTTATTTTTTAAAAAATATATATTTTTTAAAAAAATAAAAATAAAAAATATGTAAATTAAACGTTCCTTAATTTTTTTTTTTATTTGGCGGATGCTGGATCCGTCGAGTATAACGGGGTGGGACCCATCGTCGTCGTGTGGCACAAAATCCAACACGACTCCAGGTCGGCTTCCTGTCCTCTCCTGCCACCTGGCGGATGACGCGCCCGGGCCGCGAGTCCTCCCCAAAACTTCACTTTATAATTCCCTCACGTCCGATTTTTGTTCCTAATCGCTGATCCTATCGGTCTTTGTTTCGTCAATTGTCCGTCTCATCGGCGAGAGCAGCGGGAGGGTTTTGCCATGGTTCCTCCGAGAAAAGACGACGACCTAGGCCGGACCGAGGGCTACGACCGGTTCCCCGACGAAGACGCCTCCGAGGGATTTAGGGAGAGCGATGACAGTGGATCCGGATCGGCCTCTCCTCCGCGAGTCAGCGCTGCTGGGGAAGATGTTTTCCGGAGGCTGAGAGACGTTCTCAGTGGAGAGTCGGATGAACGAGATGACGCGGTGCTGCCATGGCTCCAGGCGCTGGATCTGCAGGTTCTGGGTGCCTGCCGTGCGGACGAGAGGTCGAAGCCTCTGCTTAAGCTTAACGTCTCAGGCGGCCCGGCGGAGGAGAGGCTTCTGGCGCAGTTAAGCCAGGTTCCCGTTTATTACCTTCCCGTATCTTGGAAAATTTCATTTTTCGTATATGTATTTGTTTCTAATTCAGGCATTCCGCCAAAACATCGGTTTAGAAAGTCAGCTTTATTTTCTTTGTAAATGCTGTAGCTATCCCTCTTTTTCGGTACTCTAATCCTTTTCCTTTTTTTTTGGGTGGCGCTTATTTATTGTATTTATTTAAATTATTCTATTTGATCAGCATTTTGAAGCATCGGAAGTAGGGATGTTAGCAAGGTGCTTGTGCGTTCCTCTTGTTTATGTTCGCGTAGGGAAGGTCAAAAAGCAAGGGAACATTCTATGCCCAACTGCTAAAAGGTGACCGGCAAGCTTATCTTTCCCCATTTATGCTTTTTTTAGATACAGAAAGATAATCTATTGTCTTTCTTTCTTTATTTTTCTTTTTCTTTGATATAATTGTTTATTTTTCTTCATATCTTCATTGTCTATCGGGAATTCAGCAGCTAGATTCTTTCTTTAATATATTTTTTATTATATTCACTATTGTTGTTAAGAAACATAAATACAGCTGTTTCCATAGTTGTATGACTCATAAGTAATTAAGGTGTCAGATAGGTTATTGATCTTTGACAGTTTCAGTTTTCCTGCAGTGATTCTGCATTAAAATGCAGGTCAGTTCATGTTTCCATTGCATAGCATTGTAAATTATTTAATGTTTCTGTTTCATTCTTGGAATTTTTATAATGTATAGGGAGAGAGAGCCTACTGCAAGATCTATTCAAGTATTAGATTGCTAGATACTATGATAGCCATACATTCTAGTGAAAATTAAGTGGAAATGATTTCATAATTTTTTAGTTCATCGTGGAGCATTGAAGTTTGCAGCAGTATAATTTCTGATAGATTTGGATCATGATTAGTATCTTCTCCTGTACAATACATCTATACATGACATTTGGAAAGAAGAAAAGTAACCCACCGCTGAAATTGATACCAAGAAATATATGAGGTGTCATAAATAAGACACTGTGATAAGATTCAACTAAATATTTTTTTGTTGAAAATTATGCTTCTTTTATACTTTTGTGTTTTACTTTTAACAGAATTCTCTTAGTATAAATGCTTGCTTTCTTGATTACAAAATTTTTCCTTCTGTTCAAATACATAATGGCAGTCAATAAAAGATTAGGAAAAAGATTGTAGTTTTCTCCTAATTTTACATAATTTTAAATCAAAATTCATGACCTAGAGGATACTCAGAGAATCTCGTGATACATATAATGTGGCTGTCTTTGGATAGCCTCATTTCTAAATCCTCTAGGAATATTAAATTTCTATATTTAACAGAAAAGTTCATAATTAGAAAAGTGACATTTTGCTTTAAGCTATATGCTATTAAGAGATTCTAACAATAATCTCATTTAAAACTTTTTTCATGACAATTTAAAGGGTGTATATAATGATATCTATTCATTTGATGTTGCAAAATATGAATCATTAGAATATTCTGAGCCATTCATGAACATATGACTAAAACTTAATGTCTCCCACATATATAAGAAGCTGTGTTCATAAGTTAAACTGTAATAGGCTGGATAATCACTATAGGTTGTGTGAAGGATAAGGTCTTCTCAGTTTTACTAACCTGGTATGCAGTGGATAGCTTTCGATTTTGTGGCACTTCTCTGTTTGGTGCTATTCTATCAAGTCTGAATAATAGACTTTCATTTGTCTTACTCTAGCCTTATCATATTTTCCACTTCGATTACCATTGTGGTTTCAGGCTATTAGCTAGCTTACTGTTTGGATGTGAAATTGTACTTGCACTTTTATGTTAAGTTAAATTTATTCAAGCGTTTGGAAGATATATCGTCTTTGTTGTTTATCAATGGTCGCAGGATTCTATCTGAACTTTACAAGTGATGGCATGGTTCATCATTTCAAGTGAAATTGACTTTTGATTTGTAGGTTAATTGGCCGTTTGTGATGTTCTATTAAGATCTGTGATTTATGAGCAAAAGAAGGTAGATTCTTACATGGACTTATGATACATTTATTTATACAATTGTTCTCATATCCAGTGGATTCTAGCAGTAGGATCCATTTCTACCAGTAGATATTTATTATGAGGTTTGCATGCTTAGTTTTTGGTTGAGTTTTGGAGAAAGGCCCGTAATATTTTATCTATGGAAGTTAAGTGAATAAATTACATGCTTTTAGCTTGATATCAAGTTGTTTTATATTTGTACCATTGCATAAAGGAAATTTTTTTGTTGTATGTTAGCCTTATTCATTCGATGCCTTAAAAATTCTGCTTTTGTAGTCATTTTTGTGGTATGCTATCTTTTTAGCCAGTAATTCTTTTTTTTGCCATGCCTTTGTATTTGGAAATTTATTATGTATGAGCACTTGTTATTGTGTTCAGAATAGTTATCTCCTAGGCTTTAATCTATTCTATTTGAGAGAAATTGGAGAGGACGGAAAAAGGATTGGCAGAGATGATTGATTCTTTTTTTGTAAAAAAATTTTGAAAATGATAGGAAATTGTTTTTACTTCCTTTCTCATATGTATGTATGTATAAATACATGAATGTATACATATGTACATAAATCACACAGCAAGTATCATTCCAGCCACTTGCCCCATGTTGCTGTTTTAGCCTCTGCCTTAGACTTTGATCTCCATTGTCTCCTTCTTGATCAGCTTCTGATCATTAATATGGAAACAAATAAAAATATAATTATTTTTTTTAAATTTCATCTCGTTTATTAAAGAAAATCTCAAATTGTATCCTTTAATTCATTTTCTTTTCATATCTTTACTTCTTCCTATTAAGTTTTCTCTCCTTCTGGACATACAAAGCTCTATTGTGGAAAAGTGATGTTATGACATTTTTCTTTAGCAGAAAAACATTTTTCTGATTTAGGAATGCCCTTTTCTTTGACCATAAGATTTTTTTTTGGCCTGTGATGGTCATCACTGTTCATGTCCTTATGCACCCACTATTACTGTTTTCTTGCTTTAATAAAGCAACCTTTCTGCGTTCTGTTGCTGGTCTTCTGTAATGCAAATTTTAATTCAGCCAAAATGATTTAAGTTGTTTTACACATGACCTGGTTTGATCCTTTATGAACTTAATGTTCCACTAGGATATAAAACAGTGAATATTATTCTTAGATTAATGGGTTGTGAAGATGGGAACTCATGCAATCAGTTTTTGTTTTCAATTAGTAGATATAAATATCTTAATTATCCTTTTTTTTTACCTTAACTTTTCCACATAGTTGTTGCTAAAATAAGTTAGGTTTATGATAAATTTTCTATGGGAATGTTTCCCTATTGCCTAAGTTTTTTCACAAATTTTAACATAAATACCTCTTTCCTGAGTGAAGGTAAACTCCTACTTGAGAAACCTTCTAGTTAGCTAGCATCAGTGTTTGAAAACCACAAACAAATGGAGTTGTTTCGGTGTCATTCTTTATAAGGAAATAGGTTGTATATTTTATGTTCTGAGAAATTTTTATCCGTCATCTACCTTTTCCTTTCTACCTCTATTTAAGTCAGACACATGATATTTTGTTAATAACACTCCAAGTTGAGACCAACATCATGGATCATGTAAATATTTTAAGAAATTCAGTGTGAAATACCAAAACAGTCTAGTGTTTGTTTTGCCTATTCTTTTCAATCTACAATGGACAGACTTTTGCTCTACCTGTTGAACATATTTGTTTAGATGCAAAAATTTTAATATGGTGTAAATATTCTGTACCGAACTTTATTTCTTTCATCTTTTAATTATTTGTCAAGTGTTATGAGAGTTTTAATTCATAATTGAATGCTCTTTCACTTGTTTTGTTTACATTCTTGCTTAAGGTGTTCCGCCAAGTTTTTTAGGCACTGCTTTCTGTCTTTGTACAGGGGACAACTGAATCTCAATCTCTTGCCATCTTCTAACATGCGGCTCTCATTTATCGGGGATGATGGATGTACAGAGAGATTAGCTGTTTTGAGCAACGACTTTGATAGCCCTGATGTGGTTATTGAAGAAATATCAGCTGATACTTCTGGCCGTTCCTTCCTGCTAAAGCTACCTGGACCTCAAATCTTGTACTATTGGTGTTCTGAGAAATCTAAGATCCATGGACGTGAATTGCTCGATAAGGTTTCAGTCTATTCATTCTGTAGTATACTTTTAATAGTTGCATTGCACATTATTAGCATTTCTACTTGGACTCGGTTGTTCTTCCTCCCATTCCATATTACCATGATACAACATGAGCATGAGTATGATATGCGAATGTGGCTTGTTGAACTCGTCATCTTCTCAAAAGGAAATCAAGAAAATGCAGAGGAGGAAGAAATGAGTTAGAAGAAGAACAAGCATAGGAGGAAGATGTGTATGGAGAATAAAATATGGTTTCTAGCGCAGCATGTGGAAGCTATCATGAGGCAGGAGCAGGTGAGCGAGCAAACAATGGCAAGTAGAAGTGAGAAGGCGACAAGTGTGGAGCTTGTGGGCGGAGGTGATCTACTATTCGTTAATAGTAAGCGAATTAGGTTAGGGAACATTTCAGGAAAACCTCATCTCCCTGAACTTTTATACCTTTTCAAACCCCTAAACCATAAACACTATATATACATTATATAGTTATATAATATTATTTACATTGCATACTATTGTGATCCAGTCTCTCTCATACCTTTGTCTGAAATTTGAATCTCTAAAATTTTTTATTTTTGATTTTTTTTAATGAATTCCCATGTCCCCAGTGTGAAAAAAAGATTACTAGTACATTGTTCTTGGTCTTCAGAGTCCATAATCGTGTTTGATTCACATATACTAGTCAGATATCATAGATTACTACTACATTGTTCTTGCATCATCCTTGAAAGAGTGATGTTTCTACTTACGCAGATTGATATTCTAATGTGTTGTAGGTGATCTTATTTGTGAGAAATGATTGCTTACTATTAATAATTTGCATGTCTCAGATGAAAGATTTACTAAGAAGAAAGCCCTCTTTGTCCTGTCTTACTGGAATCTCTGAATCACGCCTTGATTCATTTGCAACTCACCTTCGGGCATATCTTCTTGGGGGCTTGAGCAGTGCAGAAGTAAGTCCAACTGCCTCTTGTCCCAGTGAAACAGAATGTCAGTCTTCATGTTCTATTTCTCGATCATTTCGTTCCCGCACTATGTCAGCACATGCCGGAAAGGCTCATTCTTTATGCCAAGGGAGTCTTAGTCCTAGACTAAACAGTTTCAAAGATGAAATGCCAAGAATGTTATCCTCCATCCGAACTAGGGAGAAAATTAAGCACCATGGAGATGCCCATCTGAGCACATCGACGAGAAATTCTGAATTGATTACTTCAATTTCTCCTTCAAGTACAAATGTTGCATACTCGAGCAAACAGGAGAATGACAATCCAAGCAGCTCTGGTGGAAGTTCAACACTATCCAGTTGCCTTCCTGATATTCCATCATTGCCATCTCCTTTCTCAACTTTCAGCCCTGTCTCTATTCACCTACCACTTACACAGATTAGTAGTTCAAGTTCCTTTTCACCCTACTACTGCTGGTGCCCCCCTTGTCCATCTTCACTGCAGTACACGGTGAATCCTTTCCATCTTTCATCCGCACCTTCTGAGTTAATACCTCTTCCACCTTTGTCTTCTTTGTTGCCTGTTGCTTCATCCACAATTGCATCTGTTCCATCTAGGCTGCCCATTGATGTTGCTGAGCGTCTAGCTTTGTCTCTCCCAACTCTTGTTCCTGATCCATTAATTCCTTCATCCATTTCTGTGTCGTTGAGTTTGCCATGCTCGCAACAACTTCCCATATTTACACCCTTTATGTCTGATCCAATCGTCCACATCCCAATGTTTGATTTTTGTTCTTCTGGTTCGGGCTATCTTGTTAGTGCTGGACCGGCTATATCTTCTGTCATTTCACCATTGCTTCCAAGCCTCATAACCCCTCTCATTCCAAAGGCAGAATCTTTGCTGGAGAAGAATGCCAGGGAGACACTTCATATGCTTATGGCTTCTTCTGCACCCTCTTTACCTGGCCCACAGTTGATGAATGTCCTCCCTGCCGTGCTCAACAAATTGGGTGGAAATTTTTCTTGTGCCAATGTGAGTAGTACCTGTCTTTAATTTTTCTAATTCGATCTGTATTCATGTCTCTTATTAAAGATTCATTTGTTGAATTATTGTGCAGATGGTGAATAATACTTCTGCACTTCCTAGCAGTAGCCAGTTATTTTGTGATGGTTTCTCCGATATATATACTGTTTCAACTGATTTGTCCTGCTTGAATTTGCATTCCGAAGAAGGGGCTCCTCACATAGGTGATTCTTTGAGATTCACCTTGGCCGGCCATTTGGACAACGATGATAATATTGACGAACCACCTTGCGATGGTGATTTGCCTTGAAGGGGTCATGTGAGCTGTGTAAATTCTTAGCAAAAGTGAATATGTACGGCTCGCAGGGTATTAGTTTTTCATTGGCAAATTGTAGTAAAAATGACTTTTGAAGAACTTGTCATAACGATTTTGATAATCGATCAATTAATGCTCCATTTTTGAATGCTCAGTTCTTTCTAGTCAACTTATATTCCTAAGCTATTCATAGGTGGTGTATTATAACAGACAGCATCCGTCTCTCTACGTGCAAAAGCACAATGCCTTATTTCTGTATCAAGTATTTCCGATACCCAGTACACGTTGCAGGAGTAGTATAGACCTTTGCTCTGGAATTATGCGATCATGACATTGTGGGAGGGGTCATTCTTTTGATGGCTGACTAGGTCCCAATTGTTTGAGCAATTCCAATAATATTTTCATCGTAAATAGATTATTGCTAAAGCGATTGTTACATTAGTATTGAGTTTATGGACGGTACACTACTTCCTAGAATAATTAATGTTGAACTTTCCATTCAAATTTTAGATGAAGGTTTGAATCCATTCAACTATTGAATCCTCAACCGAAGATGACATTTGACATTATCACTCAAAGTGTGGTGCACAATCAATCAGAACTTTTTTTTATTGATGGCGTAGCAGGAACTGCGAAAACATTTTTATATGGTTCAATTTTAACTCATTTAAGGAAGCAAGGTAAAATTGTAATTGCAATAGCAACTTCAGGATAGCTGCAACACTATTACCTAGTGGACGGACAACAAATTTAAGACTTAAAATATCACTTAGGCCAATAACAGGTACTCTTTGCAAAATTGAAAAACAAAGTGCCTTTGTAGAGTTATTTAGATGTGCCTCAGCTGAAGTATAGGATGAGGATCCAATTATAAATCGTTATTCTTTTGAATATGTTAACAAAACAACTCAATATATTATGAAAAATGTCTTGACATTTGGTGGGAAGACTATGATTTTTTGTGGAGATTTTCATCAAGTACTACCGGTTGTAAAAAGAAGATCTGTAAGAGAATAAATCACTATAAGTATTTTGAGGTCGACACTATAAGAGAGTCGTGTAAATATAATACATCTTTAGCAAAATATGAAATCTATACGAGACATTGAGTTTTCATAATTTTTGTCGCATGTGGGGAGTGGTTTGCAAGATACAGTAAAAAATAATTTTATAAGATTATCAGAAACGATGATTATACCATGGGAAGGTGAACAATCAATGAAACATTTGACTACTTTATTTTCCTAAATAGGATGGAAAATGTCAATGACGCAAACTATATGGTTGAAAGGGCATTTATCACCCTAAAAATATTGATGTTAACAAAATTAATGACATACTTATTTAATATTTTCCAGGTGAAGAGAAGGAATATATATCTTCGGATAGTGTTAAAAATGACAACAATAACATTTTCCAAGAAGAAATTTTCAATACTCTTACTCCGAACAGTTTGCCACCACAGAATTACATTGAAAGTAGGTTGTCCTATTATGCTATTGAGAAATGTGGCACCTGAACTTGGATTGTACAATGACACAAGGTTAATATGTCTTAGTGTTGGTGGAAACTTCATAAATGCAGAGATCATTATAGGTTTTCACAAGGATACTAGGTATTTTCTTCATCAAATGCCTTTGAAAAGTGAAAAAATTCAGGATTACCATTTAAATTTACACATAAACAATTTCCCATAAGGCTGAGTTTCGCTGTGACAATAAATAAATCACATGGTAAAATAATACCAAATGTTGGCATTTTTCTTCGCAATTATGTGTTTAGCCATGATCAATTGTATGTTGCACTTTTGAGAGGAGTTTCTGAACAAACTATGAAGATTTTGGTAAAAGATGGAAAGATAGAGCATCGATTGGGTGTGTACACCAGAAATGTTATTTACAAAGATGTATTATTTTCAAATGATGAAAGATAGAATTGTTAGTATTATATTTTCCTTCAGGACAGTAAATATAGGATGAACATTCAATTTTTTTACTATTATATTAATATATGTTGATATCATATTTTTATTTTCCATTCATTCCATTTTCGATTTATGTTATACATATTATAAATTGAAGAGATGAAGTGTGAGAAATCTTTAAACAATTTTATGTTTTATTATATGTTGAAGAGATGAAGTGTAAAAAGTCTTTAAATAATTTTATATTTTAATTTTTGAATTTAGAGATGTTGGAATGTTTTATTGCAAGTTATAATTCAAATAGAATTTAGAAATCCAATTTACATGGAAATTATATCAAAATATTTATTGTTAAATCATAATATCATTGAATAATATTATTTAATTACTTGACATTAAATATTTGTTTTATAAAATCTACATGTATTTATATGTATTATAATCCATACGCAAAGCGTGTGCAATGACTAGTTTTAAAAAAAAAATAGAATCCAAGCGCTGGATTAAATCCAGACACTATGGCGCGCATGGAGGCACGACAGACAGTCTGTAGTAGAATTTAAGACTGTAAATGAACCAAACGTTCATGAACAAGCCTGATATTCAGCTTGGAAAGAGCTTGTTTATGTTCATTCAATATACACAAGATCAATTAAATAAACAAGCTTGAAAGACTCGTTAAACTAAACAAACAAACTTCAACACATATGTGTTCAACTTATTAATGTTCATGATCAACGTTCGTGAACCATATTTATTAATAACATTTTTATCAACATACTAAATAAATTAAAATGTACAAATAAATTTGAATTATCATGCTCAATAACCAATTAAACAAACAAAAGTTTCAAACAATCAAACAAGTTTAAATTGAAAGCTCGATAACATTTAAACAAACTAAGCTTAAGCCAAGCTCGAGCCAAGCTTGAATTGAGAGTTTGATAATATCTAAACGAATCAAGCTTAAGCCAAGCTTGAATTGAGAGCTTGATAACATCTAAACAAACCAAGTTCAAGCCAAGTTTCAAACAAGCTCAAACTCATAAAAAATAAACTAAGCCAAGCTTGAACAATCATTTCAAAGGCTTAATTTATTTTAAGCTCGACTCGGCTTGATTAACTTATCAAACAAGCTTGAACACCCCAAAGCTCGGATCGACTAGGCTCATTTACAGCCCTAAGTAGATCGACTGTGTGTGTATATATATAATACCCTTATAAAGACTTTGATCCGGATGTTAAGAAGA
Source organism: Kaempferia elegans (assembly GCA_037974815.1). NCBI lineage: Eukaryota > Viridiplantae > Streptophyta > Magnoliopsida > Zingiberales > Zingiberaceae > Kaempferia > Kaempferia elegans. The sequence continues at coordinate 4,098,618 of JBBPFQ010000038.1, forward strand.
GAAGGGTATCTAAAAAGAATTTCCAGCAAGGCAGAGCCCGAGATTACTTCGGGTAGGCCACCTCGGGCATACAAAGCCCCGATGACACCTCGAGCATACAAAGTCCCGGGATCACCTCGGACAAATATTAGCTGAGAACCCCTCGGTCATATCCAAAAAGGTCTATAAAAGATATCCTCCTCTCCTGGGAATTTCGGCGAAGATTAATGCTAAAAAGGGGGAGAGATCATATTATTAAGGAAAACATTTGTTGTCAATTATTTGATAATAATGATTGAAAAGATAATTGCGGAAATAAATACGGAGAATGGCACGTTCATAAATGCATGAACGGTTGCCAACACACGATCATAAATGCATGGAGGAGTTTCTTCTTCTTCCAAGCGTTCATTCTCGCACATAATCAGGGGGATTCTGCACTCGTCTATAAAAGGGACAAGAAACCCTAGGTAATCTTCTTCTTCCAAGCGTTCCTTCTCGCACATAACTATTTCTCTTCCTGATTTGAGCGTCGGAGGAGTTTCTGCCGGAATTCTTCCGGTGGGTTCCTTTAACGCTCGTGTTAATCTCGTAGGGCCCCGACTCTCTCTTCCTCATCATCCTCCATATCATCTTCTTCGGCTGCCTATTCGACTCCGACCGTCCACGTAGTTCTTCGCCGGAAGAGACTTTATGTTCTATACTTCGTGCATATCAAAAAAAAAATTTAGTTGAATTGTTTTTTTGTACTTAATACTATAATTCAATAGCTAAACTTTAAAGCATGCTCGGCTCAAGGCATAAATTATTAAGACCTATTCCTAGGGCCTCAATAAACTTGGTAGAATAATTAAGATTTACATGCTTAGTTGCATCATGAATCATGAGTGCATGTTGCATGCAAACGTTCTCATGGCTAGTTATTGTCGTGATTGACTTTATTTTTGGAAGAAATATGTCTCCTCGTGGCGGTGCGATGATTAAGACATGAGAGGTTTACACATGAGATCTAGAGGTCGAAACTTGGCCTATCCGAGCATATATCTCTCCCATGTCTTAACCATTTATACTAATAGTTAGTAGTTACCCGTGATTTACCTCCTTCGTGTTGGCCTGAGGACGGATTGACGGAGGCGCTGGGGCGAGCGAATCACCTTTTTACCACATACTGCATGCAAACGCTTTATTTGCAGATTTTGTTACTTTAATTGTCGATTTACTCAGTTAATTCTAACAGTCATTCTCATTAATTATAAATTAATTATAAATATTATATTTTCTAATCATAAAATATAATATAAAGCTATAAAACTGAATTTTATTTCTTTCATTCCATTTTATAATTAGGTGATCATTCCATTGACTAATTATTTCAGTAACGTTCTATATTTTTTCTTCCCTCGTTGATGATTAAAGATGTACTTTTTGTCCCTTATTGGATAATCTTTTGTTTCTCTTTTTTTTTTTTTTTAAATATTCTTTATTGTTCCGTATAAATGATAAATTATAAATGAATGGGATTATGAATCCAAACATAATTGAAAAAATAGACTATTAACAATTGCATGAGATTTTTTTTTTTTCATATTTTTTCTTTTCTATGCAACCAAATTAGTAGTTGAGCTAGTAACATTTTGAGAAAAAGCAAAATAGAAACATAAAATTTTATTGAATAAATAAAGAAAATGAAGGCTTAACTGCTATTAGATTTATTGAAGATGTTGTCATCTAGAAATTCAGTGCCAATATATTCCATGAAGCTAAATTCATTTTCTTTACACCTTCCTATATACTACATAAAATCCTGTGATATTACAGACTTTTCTTTTTTTTTTTCACGTTGTTTAACTGATATTTCTCTACTAGAGCGGTTATTTTACGTATTTATATATTAGAAGATTTGATAATAATTTACTATTATCACAACATTATTTATACACTAATAAAATCATAAAATATAATTTATAGATTGTTTTATTACTTTTTAATTGCACTTATCTGATTCTTTATATACGTTTTAAGTGCAGGTTTATTATATATTGATTTAATAAATTGATTCAAATCAAATTTAAAATTTTCTTATTATATTTGTACAAATTAATAGTCAACCTTTAAAATATAATTAAATTAAAATTTTAAATCAAATTTTATTGTTCATTTAATTCTAAATAATTTTATTTTAATAAAATAGTACGGATTTATACTTTTTTATTATTATTTTAATATAAATATATTTACTAAATAATTTAGAAATTTTATCTATTGAAAAAAATCATTATTATAACATGAATATGAAAGTTAATTAATAATTCTACATCTCAAAAAAGTTTAAAAAGTAAATTTTATATAAAAATATATATTTAAATTAATATTTTATTTAAAAAAATTAAAATCACTTTGATTATCCCAAGTCTGAATGAAAACAAAAGGTGACAAAAAAATATTATTTATTTATGTTTAAATTTATTAAAGATCTAAATTTTTTTTAACGTAGGGTCTCTTCAGATCAATTGGGATCCTCTGTCCCACTTTAATTGTGTACCTATGTCTCATTCACTGCTTGGACAGATAACATCA
>JBBPFQ010000038.1:4114149-4132497 GCA_037974815.1 Kaempferia elegans
CAAGTTTACATGCAGGGAGTTGAAGCAAATGGAACATTGCATGTAGGGAGTGGAAATAAAACTTTTCTGATGTGGGGACTGCATGCAAAGGTGAAGTATTGATTGGGGAGTTTTTTCTAATTTACCGCATATATATTCAATTTATTAATATTTATGAATAATATTTATCAATAAAATTTATAAATAATATTTATCAATAAAATTTATAAATAATATTTATCAATAAAATTTATAAATAATATTTATCAATAAAATTTTTATCAACATATTAAATTAATTAATTAAATAAAAAAATAAATTTATATCATTAAACTTAATAATTAATTTAAAATGTAACAATTTTAAATAATCAATAAAAATTTCATAACATCTATCTAAATAAATCAAGGTTAAGTTTAAATAAACTCAAGTTCATAAAAAAAAGAAAAAAAAACATCAAACCAAACTCGAACAATTGGTTCATGACTCATTTACGTTCCTACTCCACAATGGATCATACTTGGTTTGATTAATATGAAACTCTCCGAAACAAATTTGAACCGGTCCCATTAAATAGAACACTTTTATACCAAATGCATCAAATTATTTCAGCAGATACTATAAAAACAATATTCTATCATAACCGGTGCAACAAGTTTGTATTTATGTCATAATGAATTTAATTTTCCGCTATATAATCCCTGTGCTCTTGGGTAATCAAAACCATAGATTCTGCAGCATCGTCAAGCTCTAGTAGTTTAGTATTAATTCATGGTGGTTACTGCGACGATCGAGCTTTTGCTAACTTCTTTGGCGGTGGGTTTCCACCGGAGATGAGCACATACGAATAGAAGCAGATCATTGCAGCGCTGCAAAAAATTGAAGTAGTGATGAGTAATATATAAGGATGCCAGCGGCTAATTTTGTTCATCAATGGAGAAGAATATACCTTAATGCTATGTAGAATACTGCTGGGAAGAGCTTCTTTGACTGCAACAATTATAAAATAAGCAGTTGTTATTATCAGGTAAATAGTTTGAATTCTTATAGATGAGAAGTTTGATAAGGTACTTGCCAAGGAGTATGACTGCAAATTCCTCCAGAGAAACGCAACAGAAAATGCTGCCGCAATAGAAAGAAAATTAATACATGAAGAGATTTTAAGAATGTGTATTACAATTGGAAGGACGGCATTATAACACAGAAAGGAAAATCCAGTGACACATCCAGCAGGCAAACTGTGCTAGTAGTGGTAAGCAAAAATTCAATTAACTGAACAAACCAAATAAAATTTAAAATTTAATTCAATTTATTTATAAATTCAATTTTAGTGCTAAAAAAATTGTTAACTCAATTCAGTTTTAGTTTTCGATTTTTTATTCAGTTAAACCAAATAGACTGAGTTAACCAAATTTTTAGACCATGTTTTACCAAATTTTATTATAAAAAACAAATTTTATTTTAAAAAATTAATTTTTTAAACAAATTCAGTTAACTCAGTTAAAATCCAAATTAACCGATATTTTATCAATTCAGTTCAATTTTTTTTAAAAAAATTGGTCAGTTCAATTTATTCGAAAAAAAAAAATCAATTCGGTTCGATTATAACCGAATACTCAACCCTTTGTGCTAGTGTCCAAGCATTATGGCTGTCTTATGGTGCTTGAAAACCCATTAGCTCTTCCGTTTATGAGTTCAGTTTTGCATTTGGTCACATGAATCGAGATGATGAAATATTATTTTGTAGAGAATTTAATATAGTGGAGACTATTCCTACAGTTGTCCCTGTAAGCTAGAACTTGTAGGTAGTGGCTTCTTTCCATGCCTAATTCATCATGATACTCAAAGTGGCTCAATTTCATTATATTCCACCTATATTTCGATGTCATTCTTTTCTACATACAGAACAAGTTAAGAAATTATCATCATTATCGTATAATAAGCAGAAAATTGCAACAAAAAAAAGAAAAAGGAGAATCATGAATCTCAAGACCGGATCTCTCATTATTTTTCTTAGTTGAAATAAACATAGTGACAGCGACATATTATTAATTCATTAATAATTGGTATGCATTCGGGCCACATTCCAAGGCTTAAATTTTGAGAAAATAACTATTTTTATGTTATATTTCTCCCACAACAAAATTTTATTCCTTAAACCAAATGCACCAAAAGTGATTACATGGCTTCCCAAATGTGAAAGTTATGTTTTTATAGCTTATTTACTTGGAGCAAAATTAGACGAATCATTATAGGGATGATACATAATGAGGCCACAAACAGACAAACTCTAAACTTTAGTTGTCAAATGTTCTATACTGATAATAATAATAACATAGGTTAATTTATTAAAATGAAAGAAATCATTATAAGGATGATACATTAACAGGCCATACAGTGAAAACCTTAGTTGCAAAATGTTTCAGACTGATGAGAACAATATACATATGAAATTTTCCTTGAAGCAATACAATATGACAATATTTTGCACACAAAAATATTTTCACAACACAATAAAAAAAAAGAACAAAAGAAAAAGACAAGTTAGGCATCATCAGCATCAAATTGTGTTAATCACGACCATTTGGACCTAAATAAGGCTAGGTTACAAACAATATTGGAATCTCTTAAATTGCCTCTCCTATTTATGTCAACTAGATGTTTTCAATCACACTACCTGCACATTCTGATCTTTATCAAAAATCATCCCATACTAGTCTTATAAAATTCATGTTTAGTCTAGGGAACATACAATTCCACACAATTCCAGAAGCTATTTTCCATTTCAACCATTGGCAAATGCCAACAATGTCCAATTTGTGAATTTGAGCCACAGGAAAAAAATGTAAAAATAAGCCAATTTTCATTTTACTGAACCACCAATTACGAGCAGATACATGAAATATTATGTTTGAATGTGTTCCTTGTTTTGATAGAAAGACTGAGGAATACCTGTTTGACCCAAAATGAATGGTATGCTGGATCCTCCAGCGCTCCAAACCATTAGATTAAATATACTCAGAGCTAAGATAGCACTGCCAAATATCAAACCTGTAGGATTTCTGGAGAAAACAAATCCAAGCAACCCACCAAAGAACAGAAATCCACCTACAAAGAAAAAAAGAACATTGCGATTGACTGAATATCTTAAAAGGCATGCAGACTGTCCAATCTCACATCTTCAATAGCATATAACAAATATTTGAAATGTTAAGTGATAAGGAAGAACTTTCTTCTAGCAGTAAGATCCAACTGAACAAACGCATGACAGCTTGAGTCAGAGGTACAATATAATGAAACATAACAATATCAGCAAGAACTAGTATGAGGAAACAATGGAAGAAACAAACAAACTGCATTTACATTTTAGTGTGACATTAGTGTACCCATGCCTTTGGCCCTAGTCCATATTTTGACCATTAGTCTATGTCAAGGACTAAATTCTGTTGTATGTTGGTTGGCCATTGTATGCATTGCGCTAATTAGTCTATATCAAGGATTAAAATTTCTTGACTATGTACTCACAACAAGAAGTATTATCTCAATGGTTGAACTAAAATTTGAAATGGCATACCATAGGGGATTCCCAAGCAAAAATCATGCATTCTTGCACTTCTTTGGGTTGGGATGACTGCCTCTTCTTGATGATGAATCTCAGTACCTGTTTTTTCATCGACTAGTTCCACAACTGGACTAGACTCAATAGACTCAGTTTTATCTAGCTTATCCTCTGGATAAATTGTAGCAGTATCAGCCTCTAAATTGCCCTGAGAGCTACTTCCATTGACGCACATGGAAATGAAAAGCTGAGTTGAAGAAGAATTAGAGTTAATGCACCAACAAATGAAGAGAAGATCAATGAGTAAGCTCTAATTCTGACAGAAAAATTTTCTTTTGCTTCTTTCTTTGAGTTCAATTTCCCTTTTCCCTTTTGGTTTTAGAGAACAAATAGCTTCCCTAAATGAATGTCCTTTGACTACATTTGTAGGACGTCAATTGCTTGATTTTGAATATATTCATGAACCAAGAAAAGATGAGGATATCAGGGAGACTTCAAGATAAGTGTTGAAAAAATACAACAGTTATACAGTCTAGTGTAGAATAGTTATGAAAGGACAATTTGACCAATAGTAAGTTTTGGTAATCATCAAGTGAATTTCACTGCATAAAAATCAGAGTCAAAAGGACAAAAAGAATGGATAACCCCCTGTTTGTCAACTTCACAAGAATGATAGTTGAGAGCAAGAAAGCAAACTTGGTCAATAAATTATGCATTTGTTCACATCTTGGGTATCATAATCAAGACCAACATAATGAAAAAATATATATATATTTGCAAGAGCAGTCAAAAAGCATTTATCATGCATACCTGAAGTTAAGTCTAATATATAATTACTAATCTTGTACATCAGCAAAGGCAGAGAGGAGACAAATAATATCTTATAGTAGGATTCCCCTAATCAAATTTTAAAGAATGTCTCGATTCTAAGATGACTGTAGACGCCGACCTTCTAACCAATACAAAGAAGGATGGGCATTCATTTTTGTGATCAACCCTTGCTTTACCATTACTTCACATCAAAAGTAGGAGGAAAAAAAACATGGACTAAATGCTTTCTTATTATTTATTATGATTTGGGCATTTTAAGGATGCTATTGTTATCTGATAGGGAAATCATGCATCCAAAAGATGGCGCCAGCATAAAAAGATGAGAAGTCTGCCCCAGTAAGTTTGTGATCTTTTAAGGAAAATTTGAACAACGAAACTAGATGAAAGGGACAACGCCACTTTGTGCATCAAAGCTAAACCCCGAATTGCCAACAGTGAATCTCCAGACTTGACCACGGCTAAGAAAGATTAAAGAGATTTTTAAAAACAACCTTTTTGTTGCTGACGTTGGAAACCCTAACGGCAGGAACTCTGAACCACTTGGTCCTCTGCTCCATAGGATCGGGAGAAGAAAACCTACGAAACAGTGGTAAAGGGCGAATCCCTCGTAAGGATGGCTTCATGCTCGTTCTCATTCCCAACGCAGGACAATTAATCTGGGCGAAAGCCATCGATCTGGACTCCACGAAACCCATGACACAAAAATCAACACAATACCATCAGAATCACCACAAGAAGCCAGAAATCGGAGATCGATAAGAAAGCGTTGAGATCCATTATTCCTCGTGGTGTTCATAGAGACGGAGATCGTCTCCAAGATTCCAGGAGGTTTAGATGGAGGCATCAGGACCTTCAAGCAGCGACAGTCTCGACAAATGTCGAAGAAGAAGGCGGCAAGAGTTATCGAACCGGCGATCCGAGAAGAGGCGACGCGTTCTTGAGGTGAGCGGCTTCTTGAAGCGGAGCGTCGTCGCGTAGAAAGCAGAGTGGTGATGCCGGCGTCGGTGTATCGATAGAGAAGGGCGGCGCCGTGCTGACGAAGCAAAGCTCATCTGCCGATTTCCTTTGACCAGTTTATAACTTTTTTCAGAAATATTTTCATTTTGACCCAAAACTTTATCAAAATTTTACTTCTAAAATTCTCAAATCGGCAAATTCCCATAGCGCCGCATCAAGTTTCATTATTCCTAAAAGAAGTATTTAATAAATAATCTTCTATATTTATTTTATTTTATTTTATTTTTAAAATTTTAATAAAACAAATAAAAAAAGTTGATAAAACATTAAAAGCATTTCCCCCTGTTTTTTTAACATCTTCATTTTTTTAAACATGTAATTATAAAAGAGTAAAAATTAGAAATAAAATTAATAACCAAAGTTATTTTATTAATAAAAAAATCACTTTGGAGGATTTTAAAATCGTAAAAGAGAGCTTATTTGGATTCATGTTCACCTAATAAATACATTGAAGTTAAAATGAGTCTGTTCGGAGTTCTCTAAGTCCATCAATAAATTTTAATTGAACCCCATTAATGGATTGGATTTATGAAATTTTATAGTAAGATGGAAGTGTGGAATATATAGAAGGTATATATTGTGCCAATTCGCACAAAGTCTAAACTTTTTAAACCTTTTGAGCAATGCTAAAAATCATTTACAATGATAACGGAGGGCGCATTTAGACTCCTAGGTATTGTAGAAACCTATGTGAGTTTGAATGAGCTCGTTTAGAAATTTCTAAGTCCATTAATAGGTTTCGATTGAAACTCATTGATGTACCTAGATGACTTCGATTTCTAAAATTTTACAATGAGATAAAAGTGTTAAGTGTATAGAAGAGAGATAGGTGAGAAATTATGGTTTTAGGTGTCCTACAGGAAGTTATAAGCTCATGCTATTTGGCATAAAGTCTGAAACTTTCTAAATCATTTTGAGCAATGTTGAAAATCATTTATAATGATAACAGAGGACACCCTTGGACTCCTGAGCACTGCAGAAACCTAAAAGAGTAAGAATGAGTCCGATCAAAATTTTCTAGGTACATCAATTTGTGTTAACCGAAATCTATGGATAGATCTATGATATTTAAATTTCTAAAATTTAGCGACGAGATGGTAGAAGGTATACTACCTTTTACATACTTCACACTTCCATCTTATTATAAAAGTTTAGAAATCTAAGTCATTTGGTTCATCAATGGATCTAGACTAAAATTCATTGATAGACTTAAAGAGCTCTGATCGGGTTAATTCCAACTCATAAGTTTTTGCAGTGTCTGTGAGTCAAAATGCGTCCTATGTTATCATCGTAAAGGATTTCCAGCATTGTTCAAAAGGTTTAGAAAGTTTCATACTATGTGTAAATTTACATGGGTCTATAACTTCATGTAGGAAACTTAGGATCAAGATTTTTCACAATATCTACATTCTGTGCATTTTACTCTTCCACCATATTATAAAATTTCAAAAATCCAAGTCATATAGATTCATCAATGAGTTTCAATTGGAATCCATTGATGAACGTATAGAGCTCAAATCGAACTCATTCTAACTTCAATGAATTTATTATGAAAACATGAGTCCAAATAAGCTCACTTTACTATTTTAAGACCCTTCAAACAATGCTTGAAATGATTTAAAAGTTTCAAAATGCTGCGGTAGTAGTTTCTAAAAACCAGCACCACTATAATGTTGGTCTTTAGAAACCACCACTACTATGATACTGGCTTGACCAAACCAACACCAAAGTGAATTTTTATTTTTATTAATAAAATCAACTTTTGTTATTAATTTTATTTTTTTTTACTCTTTTATAATTACATATTAAAAATAGGAAAAAATATTTTATTAACCTTGTTTTTATATTTTTTTTAAATTTTTTATTAAAGTTTTAAAATTAAAACTATAAAATAAATAAATTTAGAGAATTATTTATTATGGTAAATTTCTAAAGCTCTAAAATTATTTTTAATTTAAGAAACAAGCACGGTTTGACCAAATATTTTTTATATATTTTAATTTTTATTAAAGTTTTAAAATTTAAATTAAAAAAAATAAATATAGAGGATTATTTATTAAAATTTAAATGATGTTTAAATTAAATTAAGGAAAAAGAAGAGGAATAAGAAGTTGTTAAGAAAAGAGAAAAAAACAAGAAAAGTTACATGCATTCAAAGAGATGAAAATATAATTTACTGTGCTTTTGGGAATAGTGAAATTTTGGATATAATTGTACATTTATATGCAAATTTCGGATGGACTGTGGAGGAGACGACCACTGAACTCCATTTTCCATCTCGATTCCGGAAGATTTTGCTTGAATAGCTGCTAGTTTTCCAGGTAAGTTTACAGAATGATGCTTGGATTGCGCTTTCGACGCATTTCTGACGATTCGAGCGGGTTGTTGATGCGTGCATTTAGTGGTTTTCTTTCTGAAAGATCTGATCCGTATTCTGGCTTTATTCTGGCGGGATATTCGTCTCGATCGCTTCAAGTTTACTCCTTGGATAGTTTATTTTGATTTCCAGTCGGTAGGTTGAGTAAGAAACCTAATCTGCTGGATCTGATCTTTTTTGTCGAACGGGAACAGTGTTGTTGAAGTTAGAATTACGATATGCTCTTGTGGTGGCACAGATGGTTAAGGATTTCGTGGCTGACTTTTGCGGTTCACCAGTTCACCTCTTGCCATCTTCGATTTTTTCCATTTTGTTTGACTCTTAATTCGGTTTTGTCTGTTTTTCCTCTTTATCAATTTCTACATGTTTAGCTTTTTCCTATCAAGATTTAGAAATCCACTAATGAACCGTTTGCCTTCTACAGTTTTACTTACCAAAAATTGAATACAACTTCGCTTCACAATGTTCTTGTGCCATGAAGTAGTTTGATAGTAATACCAATTGAAAGCAAATGAACTTTTCTTGATGTATTACTTGATCATCTTAAAATGTTATGCATTCCTAAGCAGCTTAACTTGTAGCTGTTCAAGTTTTGTTGATTTTCCCTCTTTCCTTTGTGAAATTTAGCATTCTTTGGATTACTGAATAAATGAGTGCTCGGTACGACAGGCCTGACAAGACAGCGCCAGGTACACACGACCTCATCTGTTCATATTTGTTACTGCTGTAATTTCTCGTTATGTGCTTAGATGAACGTTAATAGGAGCATTTACGAAGTCAAAGATGCTGGCTTTATCATTTAATTGCCAGAAAAATCTGGAGTTGGTGTTCTTGCATGGGAAATTTATTCTAAGCATCATATGTACTATGTTTGACTACAACTTCTAATAGGTAATCAGTTTCCAATCTGAGGAATATATGTGGAAGCAGTTTTCCAGATGACACCTTGAACATGGATTAGACAAGACAAATTATCATTCCTTGAGAATTTTTGGATTACTTTTGTGGTCATGTTTAGCTAATCTACTACAATATGTTTCTTAATTTAGAGTTTGATGTATTTCTAGATCATTTCAGGTTGATAGGGAAATCATTAGTCGTTTTATAAGGTTTAAATTCCTCTCTGGAGCCTGAGATGGGTAATTGTCTGAAAGGAATAGTTTTTCTTGTCGCGACCATTAATCAAATAGGTCCAAGGCAAAAAAATTCAGCAACCAAGTACTCTTGCTACCAAACTGATGGGCTAGCCTGATAAGAAACATAAAACACTACTTAGTTTAATTATTTTCATTTCTGCATTCATCAGATACATACTAGAGATAGTGTTATGAATGATATGCTTCAAGCTTTACATGTTATGCCATGTGTTAATTGCAAGCTACCATCATCATGATATGGCTAATATTAATTTGTCTTAGTTCATTATAATTTCTTATTTATATACCAGGCAAATGGAAGAAACTGCGGGATTTGAGTATGAAAAGCGATAATCGAATTTGTGCAGATTGTAGTGCTCCAGATCCAAAATGGGTGTAAGTGTTGTAAATGATCATCTTGTTGCTTATATGAGGTGCATGCCTGGTAGTGACATGTATTGTAAATCAACGGTGCTTATCTTGATTGCAATCATCAACACTATGAAAGAGAATGGTATTCACACGCTTACTGTGTTTCACCAAGCAGCAAATGCCTTCTTTCTTATTTATTATTTAGAAAGGCTTTTGTTTCATTCTCAGGAGGTTTGCCTTGGTATTCTGTATGCAATGCTAATAAATTTGTAGGCCTAGCATGGGTGTTAAGACAATATATTTCATATTAAGACAATATATTTCATATTAAGTGATTGTGCAAAGCTATTCTTAGTTAAATTTACGATAATCATTAGTCAAATTTACGATAATCATTAGTTTATCTAATGCATTTAGGAATTATCAAAATTGTCTAGTATCAGCATTTAGACTAAATTCTCAAATATTAAGGGATCATGCATGACTTTGTCTCTGGAATTATCAAAAGATGATCCCATGGACAATCATTAGTTTTCTCATGTATTTTAGGATTATAGTATCTTTACTAACTGCCCTATAATTGCATGACTTTGTCTAAGGATATCTGATCACCTCAAACTTACTGAATATTGAGTAATAAATTTCATGTGGTATTGTTGCCTAGTTCATCATTTCTGGTATAGATAATCATGGATGGCAGTCAATTTAACATTTCTATCCTAAATCAATGAGATCATCTTTTTTGCTGGCTTGTTCTTAAGCTTGGATTTTATGATATAAAACATGCTTGTTATTTCAGGTCTGCTAATATTGGGGTTTTTCTATGCCTGAAATGCAGTGAGGTCCACCGATGCCTTGGGGCTGATACTTCTAAGGTATTGGTTTTGGTGCTCGGTTGCTGAGTTGAATTGGTTCTATTGTTCTCACAAATTGTTGTAGGCTTGTAGTCACTCAATTCTTCAAGCATCTCTTTTTGCTGATTTTGACAGATTATCCACATTTCTTACTGTGCTCTCTCCTATTTGATTAGTGATAGAAAATGCCTTGTGTTTCATGACCATACATGTAATGGCTAGGGATATTGAAAAAATCACAGCAGGGGTGTGTACTCATTCAAACGAGGGATTTAAACTAATGATGCTTAGGTCTAGAAAAGAACAAAAAAGTTCTGCATTTTTGTTTTTGTTCCAATTGGTCATATATTTTTGCAAGGTTTGCGTAGGTAGAGGAAACCGAGCCACATTTAGGAATTTATATGCCAACTTCTGAAAATGGAATTGTGTTGGAGTTCATACTTGTATAGAGATTGTTAAAGAATATTTGGTCGGTTTAGAAGTCATTTAGAGTGTAGGTAAGTGCTGCCTTTGGACTTAGGTCATTTAACGATTATAATAAATTAATAATCATTTCGTAGGAAATTTGTGTCTTAAATATCTGGACCTTACTTGGGCAACACCAATTAAGAATTGAAATTCATGTTTTCTCTTCTCCCTCTTATCTCTCCTACACCCTATTTACCTACTCTTGTTGCCCTCATGGTATTGACTATTTTTTCCATCCATTTCTATTTGGATCATAAATAGGCGTTTGGTCTTCGTTTTAGTTAGGCAATTATTCGGATTTCATTTATCAATATCGTCCTCGATCTTCCAAATCTTACTGTTATGACTTAGACAACTTTTCTTATTTACCAGAATAACAATTTGTCAGTCCCAACTATTTTTGATTAGCTACGAGGTTGTTAATAATTGCTATGCTTTTTCTTTTGCCTGTCAGGATCATGGAGTGTTTACAATTTCTGTTTGGTTTTCGATAAAATAGTTAAGTGCGGTCTGTATTTGTCATGGTTGCAACCTCTCATTTTCTGGTTTACGAGATGCTTATCATGTTAGCCTAGTTTGTGTCAACCTCATAAAAGTGACGTTGTTGTATTTTGATCAATTTTCCTTTTTCGATTCTTGTCATTCAGGTGCTTTCCCTGACACTGGATGAATGGTCTGAAAGTGACATGGAATCGGTCATTGAAGTTGGTGGAAACTCCTACGCCAACTCAATTTATGAAGCTTTTCTACCAAGAAACTATCCAAAACCAAAACCAGACTCAAGTACGGAGGACAGGACCAAGTTTATCAGGTAGAGCATGTTTGTCAGGTTTATGCTGCAACGTGTGTAGACTGACGTTTTTTTCTTCTCTTCTTCAATAGGTCCAAGTATGTGTTGCAAGAATTTTTAACACCAAGCTTGCGTATTGTATCAACAAAGAGTTCGTTCCAATATGTTGAATCTTCAAAAAGTTCAGCTTCTACCTTTGGTTCCAAAAGTACAAAGAAGAATGTAAGTGATCATTTGTCAACATCTGTTTCAAGATTTGTATGAACAGTTTCTCTGTTGGTATGTTAATAATCAGGTTTCTAGAATGATCACAGGTGGAGACGGGGCAATTCATGGGAAATTTAAAGGTCAAAGTAGTTCGAGGATCAAAACTAGCTGTTAGAGACATGTTGACTAGTGACCCATATGTTGTTTTAATGCTCGGCCAACAGGTGACTTACTGTGTGATTTTTCTTTTTTCTTTTTATTTGGAGTGCTAAATGGGTTAGGTGCTGTAGATATTGAATTTGAATTAAGCTACTTCTGATTCATATTCTAATGCTTATCGAGTGTACCAGAAAGCCCAGACCACTGTAAAGAACAGCAACTTGAATCCAGTTTGGAATGAAGAGCTCAAGTTTTCAATTCCACAGAATTACGGCGCTCTGAAGTTGGTTAGTTTGATTATTTATTTATTTTATTTATTTTGAATCAGTAGATTGTCAAAATTTTTAGCACTTCACTATGAGGATGTAGCTATCTATTCGATCATTGCTTCAGTATCTAACCTCCTCTGACTTTGAAAATATCATTGTGTATCAAGGTTTCAGCATACTTTTAACCTTGTGAAATGTAAAAGTTCAGTTCTTTTTCTTTCGAAATGTTTAGCTCCAGTTGATGATAGAATAGTTGCGTCTCTAAAAATGGCAAAGAATGTTACTACCAACATAAACTCTGAAGCAAAAATGACATATGTTTCTCTCTTCTGCCAGCAAGTGTACGACCGCGATGTTATTTCCGCCGACGACATAATGGGCGAGGCCGAGATCGACCTTCAGGCTATGATCACGGCAGCATTGGCCTTCGGGGATTCGGATGTTCCTGGGAACATGCAGGTAGGAAAGTGGCTGAAAACAAGCGACAATGCACTCATCGAGGACAGCCTTGTCAACATTGTGGATGGAAGGATCAAGCAAGAGGTGCATCTGAAGCTCCAGAACGTCGAGTCCGGGGAGATGGAACTGGAACTAGAATGGCTGCCTTTGGATGAATGAGGTCTTTGGTTCTCTCGCTGTTTACTCGTTTACTTGGACGTGCTTGTATTGTTGTGAGATTTCTGTGCAAATTATGAAGTGCCACTTTGAATCTTAATGTATTTATTTAATATACGATAGAAATAAAATGAATATTTATTATTTGTTTTTGTAATTGTTTAATTTATTAGAGCTGGATGGTGTTAAAATTACACTTTTAATAGAGATGATTAAGTTCGAACCTGTGTGTTTAAGGGATAATATTTGATACGATTTGATTTAGTTAGATTGGAATGGTTGATGAGGTGTGACTCAACTCGAGTTTTGCTTGGCCCTGGATCAGGTTTAGATCGCACACGAATTGAATATTTTATGAATGAACCAAAATTAAAGCAGGCTGAACTGGTTATCAACATCTCGATTCCACTTAGGAGTGATTAAAAATTTAATTAAATTGAATTAATTGACTGATTAAATTAAAAAAAATCAATCTGGATTTTTTTTAATATCAATTACTGTTGATTCCGATTTTAAAAATCCGATTATTTTCCTATTAACCAAATAAATCCCAAAATTCGTTTTCGTTTTCGTTTGTTTTTTTTTTTTTTTCATTTGTTTTTGCCCTAAAATTCGGGCGTTCGATTATCTCCAAAAAAATTTCGGTAACCAAATACCAACCCTTCCGATCCGCCGCCAGTCTGCCCGACTCCGTGCGCCGGCGACCTCCTTCTTCCCTCTCGCTGCAACCCCGGAACAAGAGATCACGCTGCTCCCGCTTCAGCTGTAGCTTTCTTCTCTCTCTGTGTGCCTGTTAACGTGGGTTTACAGTACTCGAGGCACGCTGTGAAGGTCTTCTGCATCTCTTCTTGTGATTCAGCTGTAGCCTATACCATTAGCCGGGTACCTCCAGCAAAACACTTTTCCTTGAACCTTAATTTGGAAATCTAGACCTTCAATTGCCGATTTCCGTTGCCGCTTCCTACCGCCGCGGGTGAATTCAGTTTTATTTTAACTCGATCTCTCTTTGTATTTGCGAATTTGTGATGATCGCATTGTCCATTACTAATTTACTTTATTATAATTTGATCTAATTTTATTTACTTTATTTTTTTTAAAAAATAATAGGGCCTATCTATATGAACTTTCTGAGGGAGGAGATAAATTGTTCGATCTAACCATGCAAGCAGGAGCAATGAGTGAACACGAGAAGAAGAAATATAAGAAGAAAAAGCAACTGGAAGATAATGGGATGATGGATGGCATGTGCAGCGGTATTTTGGAAGAGCGTTCAGGCTCCTCCTTGGTGGAAAATCAAGTAGCATTGAAGAAGTATAAGAAAAAGAAAACTAAGAATCTCATGAGTGAGGGAGGTCTAGAGATTTCTAATGGTAAATTTGAAACAGATGGGGAAAAGGATGTGGAAAAGGCAGAAATAGAACAGCATGGTAGTCAAGATGGCAAGAAGAAGAGAAGGAAAGCTAGAGATGGTGATGGAGGGGGCAGTGAGGCATCAAAAGGAGAGAAAAATAGGAAGAGGAAGCAGGGAGATGATGGTTTAGTGATCCTGACGGTTGATACCAATATGAAAAAGAGAAGGAAAGATAGAGATGGTGATGGAGGAGGCAGTGAGGCACCGAAGGCAGAGGAAAATTGGAAGAGAAAGCAGAGAGATGGTGATTTAGTCAACTTGACTGTTGATACCAATATGAAAGAGAGAAAGAAGGATAATGTATTGAAAGCCAGTGCCCTTTCTACAAGACCTACTACTGGTGGAGTTTCTGGGGATAAAAACAGAGAAGGCGGCAAGGTTGCTGCTGCTGTTAACAATATTGATTGTGACAGTGGTAGAGACAAGATGGAAAATGTGAAGGCAAGAAGGAAAAAGAATGACAAGAAACTTGAGAATCCTCTCGTGCTTGAAATCTGTGATGCTGAAAGAGCAATGGTTGCAGAAAATGAACTCTCAACAAACCATGATAAGCTTCATATTTCAGTGGGTAAAACAAAAATGAAAGTGAAAAGGGCACATGATACCTGTGAATTTAAAGTGGATTCACATGAGACATGTACAAATGGGAACCAATCATTGGGCATGCAAGTTTGGAAGGCAGCTCAAGAAATCAGTGAAATGCCATCTGCAACAACAACACTTAACAGGAAGAGAAAGAAGAGCAAGAAGGATGAAAATTCAGAGAATCAAGAAGCAGAAAACGATTCCGAAAACATACTGAAGGACAAGGACGAGCTAAGAAAACCCATTCAAGCTGCAGAAGTTGAAGGAAATATGGAGACATCAAGTGTGAGGAAGGAGAAGGCAACAGACGACTCAAAGGTCTGTAGCTCAAAGAACAAGAAGTGCATTAAAAATGGTTCAGATATATCTTTCCTAAAGAAAAAGAAAGTAAGTTTTTCAAGTGAAGTTGAGGTGTTTCCCTATGGGACTGGTTCTCACAATGAAGAAAATGCTGAAACACCTATAATCCAAGGCAAACGCTTCAGTAAAGAAGAAGACCAGAAGATACTCGAAGCAATAGATGAATACGTTAAGGTTAGTTTATCAACTATTCTACAAAAAAAACTTGAATTGGTAATTGCTATTTCCTTGATGGTTCACAATAGGTGTCGTTATATGGAAGATATATTGGAAGGATTCAGATATAGAAGGATGGACAGGAAACACAAATTAGAAAAAGGAAATGAAGAGATAGTCTTTTCCTTTTCTCAATACTAGGTCAAAGGTAGATCGTGGAAACAAACACTAATAGTCAAATTATTTTTCTAATCTTCACTCTCTTACTTTTCCTTTATATTAAATATTAAAAATAAAACAAGCTAGAAATCCATTTTGTTCATCCTTCCAATGTATGTAATTCTTTTTATCTTCTTATTCGTATTAAAAATTTTATTTTATTTTCCCTTTCTCATTGTATCCTTCCCATATATACACATTGAAATTGTGTTTTAGATTTATGTTTTTCTTATCGTCTAAATATATGCTTGGCTTCAATGCCCTGCCTTATTGCCATCTGTATGCAAGAATGTTCTACTTTCTTGAATCTGGATAACATGCTATCTTCATACTAAATTTACTCTTCCTTGATACTGCATGTCAACATATCCTATGATGATTATTAAATTTTCAAATTGTTAGGAAGAGTTAAAAGGCAATGAAGTTTGATGATGAGATGTAATGTTGTCACACATAAGTACCACGAAAGGTCACGATATTGCCAAGCTTTTTTTAGCCATTTTCATGGAACTTGCAGATGATATGTGCAGGCTATAAGGAACTTTATTTAATCAAACTGGTTATGCCCTTTAAGGCATTCATTTGAATTATAGTTATTAGAATAAACCAGTCTAGCCAGTCAGGATGGAATTGCTGGGGACCAGAATTGTTCTTGGTTTGCTGCAATTTAAAAAAAAACACTTTATTCAACTGACCCACAAAATTGCAATAAAGTTAGAATGAGTCCATTGGTTAAATCAATATTTTATTATTATCATTTTTATCTTAGGCACAAAAGCCTATATTGGCACAATTTATTTCATTATTATATGTCTCTTGGGAATAAAAGCCTATATATAAACATAATTATAAGACATTCAAGTTTATCATGATTATGAATCAAATTATATTTTGGCATCCCTGGATTATTCCCTTTCACTTTTTCTCTCATGCGGTGGTTTCCCTGTGGATCATGCGCCCTTGCACTGTATCAAATGGTAAATTGAGGATATCAATTGGTGATCAGACTGTCACTGTACTGTTACCAATCTGCGTGCTCTGTTTGGGGCATGGATTCATATTGGTCAACACTCAGACACTCGAATGGGACGGAGCATGAGTAGAAGAGGGAGGTGAAGGAATGGGGAGTGGAGGAGAAGAGGATGAGCAAGGTAGAAAATTGATAGTAGGACTGGGCAACTGAGGGGCACAACCCAGAAAATTGGAGGGAAAAAATGAAGAAAATAAATAGGATAAGTGCAAAACATTTGAAAGGCATAAACAAATTGTGTAGAATAAAAAAGAATGGATAAAGGATAAAGAAAGGGTGAAGCAAGGATAACGCATAAGATAATAATAAAGGGGAGAGGAGGGAACAAACAAAACAGAGACAGGTGTAAACAAATTGGGTAAACTGAAATTCTGGATATTTGTCATTTTTTACTAGTACTTGACTCTATGTTGTGGCAATTAGTCAGGCTTGTATGTAGGCATACATGGTATGGTACAATATTATTTGTGTTAGACCATGGTTGAAATACCTTTACTGTTGTAAACTCTGAAGTTGCATCTTTCACAAGAAGATGGCAAAAATCTTTTAGCGCATCCACGTCAGATGCAACACAAAATTGAAACAAAAATTTATAGTTGCTTATTTGAGTTAGATTAATTAATCTAGTTTTTAGTTCTTAGTGTCAGATGATCATTTCATGTTTCAAATCTAATGCAATACATCATTAACTTTTACTCTTTCATTTTTTTTTTCTCTTTTCCTTCTGCCTCATGCAACATGTGATGTTTTTATCTTTCAGGCACGTCAGTTAGGGGAGGAGGGTATCCATAAGATTCTCCACTGGCGAGAGTATCCAGAAGTCAGAGATTGTTGGAGGGTAATCGGTAGGCATCGTTTTCATAAACTTATTCTGAACTTGCATATTTATTAGTCAAGTTTTATTGAAAAATATTACTTAGTTTTATTGAAAGTTATATCATCTCCATTCTAAATATTTCTAGCTTGATTTTGGTGCATATTCATATAATTTTTCATTTGTGTACTATTTTTTAATAGATAATCAGAGATTTCTTTTCTTTTCATCTACTCAAAAAAACTGTCTGAGCTTTACTACAACCTGTGGTGAATATGTTTTTGAGATTCAAATGAACTATAATCTATTTGTGAGGTCTATTGAGAGGAGTCGCACAGCTCTTATCTTGTGGTCCGATCTCACTTTTGTTTCAAGATCAGGAGTAGGTAATCCTCCCCATAGTCATTGTTGCACAGAGCGCATTCCCTTGGTGGTGCCTCAGGTGCCTATCTTTGCCAACTATTAGTGGTAACATTGCATGGTGTTTGGGTGTCACTGTCCCTCCTGAATCATTGTTGCACTCTTACCACCATAGTGGCAGTGTCACTGACAACCACCGCATCCCGATACTGGCTTTCTGTGGAGGTTGTGCGAGATCAAGGAGAACATTATCAATCTCCCTCTTTTGGTGTCGACCTCTTTTTTTTTTTTTTTAAGTAGATATTGGGGTATTAATCTATGTCTATGCAATCCTAAGAAAAGTATATTTTCAAACTTCAAATTTATGGTATCTTCAGTTTGAACAGGAGTTAAAGGAGGAAGAATATTAAGGTCAAGCATCAACTACAGCATCAAGTTATCAAAGCTACCAATCTTTGTGCAAGTGCTATGTTTTATTTGTTCGATTTTACTATTTTGTGTTATAAGCTGAACATTGATAGATACATATAGTGTTTTAGGATATAGTGTTTAATTGTATTTTGTTGAAGTCATGTATGTGGATGCAATTCTTTAGTTTTCCACTTAATAGAATTAGTCTATTATTCTCATAGTAATAATGTAGATGTATTAATACTTGTCAGCTAACTATTTCCTCAAAATCTATTAGTTGCTTAGCTTATCCAGGTGATTAATTGCCAGGCATTTTGTTACTGTAGAAGGTTGTTTGCCAAATCGACGTCGTATGTCTATATCTTATCG
>JBBPFQ010000038.1:4132597-4145417 GCA_037974815.1 Kaempferia elegans
AGGTGATTAATTGCCAGGCATTTTGTTACTGTAGAAGGTTGTTTGCCAAATCGACGTCGTATGTCTATATCTTATCGGGCACATGTTCTACTTGAAAGGAATAAGAGCAAGTGGGAACCAGAAGACTATGAAGCACTTTTGAGGTAATTTACAATTTGTGTGGAATTGTTTGTCCCGTGATATATGCACCCCAGTTTTGGAATCTGCTTTTGAGCTGGGGTTTTTCCCGTCAAACAATACATACCGAGTGTTGGGTGTTGGTTTTGGTGTGGGTAGGTGTATCCGATAGTAGACGAGGAGGAGAAGGGTGAAAAGAGCAAATAACAAAAGTTTCACTTACACACTAGAGATTCATTCCATCTCACTTCGCCTCAATTGTCTTCAATGTGGGTTGCAAAAGCTTCGCCTATTTACATCGCCTTGATGATGGACAACCAACCATGTCGCTTCTCCTCAATAGTCTTCAATGTCAGTAACAAAAGCTTTCCTTGATTCAAGTTGCCTTGATCATGGATGATCGACCATGTTACCCCCTCCTCAATTGTCTTCAAAATGCTTCACTGATTTGTGTTGCCTCAATTGAGTCGCAAAAACACTTTGGCAAGCTGAAGGGAAGGGAGAAGAGTCGATAGTGGAAGCTTCGTAGATATGCCGTAGTTTTGTTTTACCTCGCCTTAATTACATTGATGCGAATTGTAGAAACTCCGCCAACTCATGTTGCCTCGAGAATTGTGAAAACACTTCGACATTGAGGAGGAGCTCTTTAATAAGAGCTTTTCACAGAAGATAGGGACAAAGGATGAGGGATTGTGAGGCTCATGGCTTTTCACGACAATGGGAACCACTAAGTTCTACTTGTCCGCTTAGGTATCAGAGTTTTTCAGAACTTCTCAACAGACGGAATGAAGAATTTTACCCATGCCAATCAATATCGCTTGAGATTTTAATCACTGATATGTACTATGTGAAGCATATGGTTCACATAACTTTCCTTATTGACTATCCATGAACAACAATATGTACTATAAATTGAATTCATCCAATGTTTTAGGTTCCCAGCAAAAGCAAAAGCAAAATCTAGGTTGTGTTATTATTTGGAGAGTTGAATAACTGTTTTTATCCTTGCAAAGAAGTTGCTTTAACTTGATTTTGTGAGAGCGTTGCAAAATCTAAATACAGTATGTCTGCATACCTATTAGGCTTTCGTAAGTTATCATGGTTACAATGATTTTCAGGATAATTTAAGTGTTTGACAATGTAGATGCCTGTTGGTTGGTCTAGGTTGCCAAGTTGGACTTGCACCATATGTTTTAAGTGTCATACATTAATGATTAAATGAATTGGTAGAATTCATCCCACTCGAAGTGAATTTGGGGATAATTTAAGTGTATGACAATGTAGATGCTGATGCATGTTGGTTGGTCCAGGTTTCATGTTGGACATGTTTTGTGTGTTAAGTGTTATGCATACATGATTAAATGAATTGGTAGAATTCTTCCTACTGAAAGATGAATTTTGTGATAATTTGTGTAACAATGTTGATGCATGTTGGTTGGTCCAGGCTGTTAAGTTGGACATGTATCATATGTTTAAGTGTCATACATAAATGAGTAAATGAATTGGTAGAATTTATCCTACTCAAAAATGATTTTCGGGGTAATTTAAGTTTTTGACAATGTAGATGCATGTTGGTTGGTCTTGGTTGTCAAAAGTTGGACATGCATCATATGTTTTAAGTGTCATTCACAAATGGTTAAATGAATTTGTAGAATCCATCCTGCTCAAAGATGAAGCAAGTGATTGTTCTTGTGGGCAAACCCTTTAATCAACTTTGTGATATAGCATTCTTCTTTATTCTTAGCCTTGGTTTTATAGTATCTGACTTCTTTTTGTTGACTAAATTCATGCTTTATGGTGTTATATCGTACAGCGTTTTTTGTTACATGTACATCAGCTAAACACCATTGCTGGAATGAGTTGCTTGTTTCAGAATTTTATCATATGAACTGCTTACTCCTAGATATGAATGTGGAAATGATTATCTTCTTTTGATTGGTATCCTGGTCTAATCTGGAGTAAAGAAAAGAGGTTGATCTGCTATTTACCATGCTTTGCAATTGTGGATATTATAAATTGTGGATGCTGGCATACTGCATATTTTGCAAGGCACTGCCAATACACAATTTGTTCCATGTGATAACAAATTCCCTGACCATATTGATGGCATTATTGGTGCCATGTCATTTTTTGTTTTACCATTTTCTGTTATGCATGTAGGTTGTACTCAAAATATGGGCCACAATGGAAAAAAATTGCACGCGAACTTGGGAGACATCGGGTACATGTTAAAGATACTTGGCGAAATATCAGATCACCACACTATAGAAAAGGTTTGCTTTCTATTATCACTGATTTCTGGACCCTTGCTGCTTTATATAGCATTTGGAAGATGATGTTTGGAACCCTTGTTTCTATTCAACTCCTAAGCCTAATTCTAGCATGCTTTTTACCCTATCACTCCATTTTGATTTTCAGTTTCTTTAAATGTGAAACTACTAAAATTTCATGCTTGTTTAGTGTATCATTGGGTGTAGATGCTTGTGTACATATATGGATATTTGCATGTGATAAAAAAAACTTAAACTGCTCAGCCCTTGAACAACAACAACAACAACCAAACCTTTATCCAACAAGTGAGGTTGGTTATATGGATCCTCTTACATCACTGAACTTGATCCCCTATTTATCATCATCTAAATTTAAATGAATTGCATCGTGGTGTGTCATTACTAATCAATTCTTCTTTGGCCATCCTCTTCTTCTATTAATATGCGTATTTGTCATGGGCTTACATTGTCTAACTATGACATTTAATGAATATCTAAGTACATGTCAATACCATCTTAAACGCGTCTCTTGCAATATTCCCTCAACTTTTCCTCTTTTTTTTTCTCATTTCATTCAAGTAACCAAAAGAAGAAAACAAAGCTTCACTCCTATCTTTCTCTATTTCTTCCATCACTTATGCTTTGCAATCAGCTAAAAACAGCCTTAATCTCTAAAGAAACAGAAATGAATTAATGTTGTGCACTTAACTAGTTTCTTGTCCTAGTTGCTTTTCATAGATTGTGTTGGCTAATGCTCTATGATATAATTTGTTTGTATGCTATATTGGTTCATTTCATATAAAGAATAAGATCTTGATGAAGCCAACCAATTTGTTGCTTATCTTGGTACAGGAACCTGGTCACAGGAAGAATATCAGACTCTATTTGATCTAGTAAACATGGATTTACGATTGAAAGCTTTTGAAGAGAAAAGTGCTAAGAATTACATGGTCGGCTCCCATTCATTACCCTCATTTGCTGTTGTTTCTGTTTTCCAAGGATACTATGTTTCTCGCTTGTCGTTCATGTATTTTAAATATTTAGTTGTCTATTGCCATTTAATTATATAGATTTCTATGTCATTTTTTCCAATCTTAATGATCCATTTCCTTTTTGGTAGCTTAGAGACAATATATCTTGGGATGTAATCAGTCAGAAGTTGGTTACACGATTTCCTGCTTCTTGCTGTCTGAAGTGGTTGGTAATTTCTTAATTAGTTTGATATTCCTTGATTACTTAGACAAGTGATGCTTATATTTTTATTATTGCATTCTTACTTTTTACTAATTTTAGCCACATCATATCTGTATCAATAATCATATGGTACTGTGATATATATACATCAGTCAGATTCTAAGTCTGTGTTAACCATCATCTGGTACTGCACTGCCCATTCAGTCCCAAGCTTAGCCTATATAGCCAGCATCTGGTGTTGCGCTCTGTACTGCTGGTCGCCATTTTTTAGAATATACCTAGGATCACAGTTTTAGAAAGGTTTTTCTTTTGTGCCCACAAGCGACCTAGCACTTAACAAAATACATCTTATGCTCTTTTCAATCATCGAGAAGCAACATCAATGAGGTCTTTGAAAAAAGTATGATTTACGAATGCATTATCTATGAAATGTTGTATGAACAGTGTTAACACAAGTGCATGCTTCATAAAAGTTATGTGAGTTCACAACAACTTGTTGCTATGATATGATTAGGCAACAATACACCAATCTTGTTTTCTATTGTTGCAATTAATAACGAGTGCAACATGATAATCTCCTACTTGTGACAAATGCAACAATAGTAAGTCTAAAGTTGAGTTACTTTTGAGTTGAACCCAAGTATAGTGAAGGATGAAGAAATAAAAGAGCCATTTCATCAACCTTTTAATCAAGCTTTAGGTGACCGACTTAGGTTAGAAAATTTAAGTAGGTCAGAGAAGTAAAAAATATAAATTTTATTGAAAAATTTATATTTCAAAAGTAGAACATATATTAAACGCAATGTAAAATGAAAAAGCGGTCGGACCGAATAATATTTCAATAGAGGTATAGAAGGGTATTGGGAAGTAGGGTATTGAATTTATGAATATTGAAAACAAAGAAAATACTTGATAAGTTGAGGATAGATACTTTTGTCTCGGTATAAAAATCAAGAAAATGTTCAAAATTGTGTGAATTGTAGGGGCATTAAACTAATGAATTATATTATGGAATTTGGGAAAAGAGTAATTAAAAGAAATTAAGAAAGGTGACCAAGATGACCGAAAATCAATCTGAATTCATATTTGAAAGATGGACAATATAAGTTATTCATGAAAGTAAAAGGTCATATTAGAGTAAAGAAAGAATATATGAAATTTAAATTTAATAGTATTAGACGTAGGAAGTCAATTGTTAAGAAATGACAAGGCATTTGTAATTGTAAGTTTTAAGTATCTAGGATACTTTTTGCAAAAGGATAGAGAATCAATAGAAATGTTTTACATATGACACAAGTAGGACCGTTGAAATGGAGGAGGGCGTTAGGTGTGCTTTGTGTTGTAAGGTACCTTTAAAGCATAAAGGAAAGTTTTACAAAATGGTGGTTAAATTTGATATGTTATATGAAGCTAATGTTTGGTTATAAATCGAGTACACGAGTAGAACATGAGAGTCGGAGATATGAGGATGTTAAGGTGGATGTGTGGACATATAAAGATTAACATGATATGAGATAAGAATATTAAAGAGAAAGTCGAAGTTGCGTCTATTGAGGGAAAATTGCGTGAGATGTGTTAAACATGGTATGAACATGCACTTCGGTGACTAATGAATCCCCCAGTCAGGCAATATGAGACTAATAAATATGCATATTAATCCAGGAAGAGAATGACCAAAGAACAGTTAGTTAGCAATCATAAATATGATAAAATTCATTAAAATATAGATGAGGGTACGAGTCCAATGGCGTATGAGGATCTATATATCCCCATTTAGTAGATAAACATTTGGTTGTTGTGGTGGTTGTTATTGCATTTTTCTAATTTTGTGTTGTCTTATCTTAATTTTTTTTTTGTTTGTATTACTCTCAGAAAAGATGTCTCTCTTATATCAATGTTGTCTTTCTAGTATTTAAGAGAAACTAAAATTTTATTTTCCAATTTAATGTTTCTCATATTTGAATGGGAGTCTTGGCGCAACGATAAAGTTGATGCCATGTAACCTTGAGGTCATAGGTTTGAGTTGCAGAAATAGCCTCTTGCAAAAATACAGCGTAAGGCTGCATACAATTGACCCAATGTGGTCCGACCCTAGGACCTCACGTTGGCGGGAGCTTTGTGCATTGGTTGCCCCTTTGAATGTTTCTCTTCTTTACCTTGATATTTATCAATTGTGTCATGTTTCTCTTGCAGGTATCAACAATTAGTATCTCCTTTGGTCAAGAGAGAAATATGGAATGACAAGGATGACTACCTTTTGGTGGATGCGTAAGACAATTTTGATCCATTGTTGTTGACATTGTAATTTTTTTGGATAGTTTATTAGCAGCCAAGCTGGAAATCTGGTTCTTTTATTTGTCTATTCGTTGAATGTCAAATGCTAATTACTCTACCCTAGTTGTTTGTTCCTATTCTAGCATCATCTTCTCATTTCTGATTCAGTGCAAGTATTTCACATCCTAACTGCAGTTTGTTAAAATCACATGGAGATTCTCGGCAGTCAGCATCTTATGTTTTTCTTTTCTAGCTATCACATTCCTTTGGCTACTCTATGAAGTCATTCTTGAGCAGTCAACCTTGACTGTAGAAATTTGTTCCTCAGTGTCTGAATAAGAATTTCCGAAATTTCAGTGACTCTAAATATAACCATATTAATTAACTAACATGCAAGAGAGCACAAGCAATAAAAATTTTTTTTTCTAGTATAAGATAATCAACATTGGGGATTTATAGTTTGGTGGGCAGTGAACTATCTGGCCTCATTCAAAATAGGTGTTGAATATGGCTAGATCTTTGATTTAGAATGTAAGAAAATAGAAGGCATCATATCTCTTTTTATTAATCATGTATTGTATGCTAAGTTCTTGTCAATAGTTTATAGACAAATGTAGAATCCAACCTAATTTATGTGTTCTACTTTTATAGTTGTAAACAATAAAAAAAAGATGTTATAAACAATGGAGCAAGAAAAATATGAGAAAAGGAATATATAAAACTAAATTTTTTTAAATCATTAAGTATATGAGAACGAAAATTCTGGCAAGAATGAACTTTGAAGGTGAAACTTGGAATTGCAATGAGATAAAACTTAGCGGTTTGGTATTATGGGTTCAATGCTAATAACATCTCTCTGTTTCTGGAGATACACAATTGGAATGGTGTGTTGTTTCTTGCTTATCCATATCAAAGTATTACATTACTCGTCCAAGCGTGAACTTGTGTTGGTATTGGACCAAGATTTTATGCATGCTTGGATCTTGATCTGGAAAAGTTCTGCTATAGAAAAAATCACAATTTTAGCATTAAGAATCAGCAAAAAAAATGTTGAGACATAAATCATTGCAGTATCACGCCCGAGTATTAATGATACATTGCTTAATATTGGAATCATCAAATTAAGTATTATCTCCACCTCAACATTCTTGAGTGTCAATGTTTTGTGAGGTCATGGTAAACATTTTTTATTCAAGAGATGCTCCTTCAAATCAGTAGTATCTTTGATTTGTTTGTTTTGCATTTTTGTAGCAGTTTTATCGTCCTGTAGGTTTTATTTCCTCTCTATTCTCAATTTCTACGTACCAAAATTTGATCCGAGCCTATTATATAGGTGGTTTGAATCTTGTCTTCCTTTCGTTGCTGATGTTACATTTTGCGTGAAACTGCTAAAGTTATCCAGATATGCATTGTCATGTTTGTCAACATGGATTTGCAGGCTAAGGAATTTAGATGCTTGCTGTTACGAAGATGTTGACTGGGACAATCTTCTTGAGCACAGGTTTGTGTGCTTTCTTTATTTCTTTAAATGTGAATCTGATTATTAGCTCTTGAAATCTCTCACTAATATCGTGCATGCACACATTGGTTATAAAATATATTGTTATCATCTCACATGGCTTATTAAGCTATTTATCATTATTATTATTTCATATAGTAAGTAACCTTTCATTTTTCACTGACTGATGTTACTTTATTATGTTCTACGTAAAAAAGCTTTATTGTAATGCTCCATATCACATGACCAATGCTAGAATATCATATGTTTATATCTAAACATTTGGAGATGTTTGCACCAACATGGAAAACTTACCTCAACCATAAAGTGTTCTTCAACCACGTGAATAACTTGCTTAGGGGTTATAATTTTGGTTGTCGGGTCAGAACTTTAAGTGGTTTCCTTTTATTGGATATGAGTTGGTGTAAAATAGCAGTGAACTAGTTAAGATTCTTAAAAAACAATTTATATGATGTGAATGTGATACATTATTTTAATTAAGGTAGCTGCAGGATTTTAGACATGGTAGCAACAGGTGGAATTTGCCGCCCAGCGACTTCACACGGCCGGTCCTATGGCCATATGTGAGGTAAATCGGGAAACCGCAGTTGGCCACTGCGGGGAGGGCATTTTTTTTTAGCTTTGTCAAAATTCGACCCCTTGCCATTGTAGCAATATATGCCCCGTAGTAGCCAACTCAACTGTGCCCGGGGCAGTATACTGTCCTACACCATTAGGAAGGGAGTAAATTAGGAAACCGAAGCCTAGCCATCCCATGAGAGGGTAATTCATCGGTCTTTGTCTAGATTCAACCCAAGCTTAATTCTGCAAACCTGCCATGTGTAACCAACTCGGCTATGCCCTGGGACTACAGTATCTTAAACATGAACTATGCATATGTTGCAATGATACATGAACTCATGCAAGCACTCAATTAGATCCATCCGTTAAGGATTACTTCTGTTTGCTTTCATCTAATTTAAATTTTTTGTATATCCAATTAGTACATATATTGTAGTTCATTATCAAATACATGTAACTTACAAAATCACATGAACTAAGACCAATTTTTCAATTGACAACACAAGCATGTTAGTTGGATTCTATGCTAAAGATGTACTTCAATTGCAACAATTTTGTAAATTTGTTCTTTTTGTTATCATCGTGTCCCTCCTTGTGCTCAAAGGATATTCAATTATGTTCTTTATTAGTTTATTATTACCTTTAATAAGTCTTATTAACAAGTTTCTTATTGCATTAACACCATATCATGTAACAAACCAACTCTGGAAGTATTTATCAGCGATGCACTTTACAACTTTTCTAATTTTTTTTTTCACCCATAGACCTGGGGCTGTTTGCCAGAGGCGATGGACTGAAATGGTACGATTTATTGGCATGAACAAGGTGAGGCCTTTTATTGAACAGGTGGAAGTGCTCTCCAAACGCTATTGCCCCGAGATGATTGAATATCGACAGTAAAGTGTTCCTTATGGAGCATGGCGTGTTTAAAGAACTGGTTTAACTGTGCTTCCGGATGGCTGAAACGAAACCCTCAATGGAGGTCTTGTGTTTTATTTGTATGGATGCAAAATAGAAACAAATGTTTTGGCACTTGTAAAGACAAATTATAACCATGACAAAGATGTTAACGAGAGAACTGACCTATGCCTAGTTGGTTAAAAATGTTTTTGAATGGTTGCTTATTTATTTAAGTGATGTGTTGATTGACAAATTGAGGACTACTATAATTTAATCTTTTATTTATTTATTTTTTAAAAAAAGTTAATAGAGTCGCATTAGATTTGACAAAAAAGAGCGTTTAAATTTATGTATTAATTCTCTAGTTTATCATTTTTATTATTCATCATCGCAGGTCTAAATTGACTGAATTTTAGATTAAAATTTAATTGATTTCTTAAAGAAAAGTATTTAATTTCTTCAAAAAAGTTTTGTTTTAAGGACATCGATATGAATCTTCGATGCATGCACTATATTCAACTGTGAACAAGGACTGGTTTCATAAGTTGCACAAAAGCAGCAGGAGAGACCCGCCCAGCGTGCTTTCTTGAGTCATGTTTGCATGTGGGCTTCATGGGTAGGGTCAGTGGCTAGCGCATATGGTGCAGTGACTATGAAATCTTTGAAACTCAGAAGCAAGTAAAATTTTTTTTTTTCATATGCTGGTTTCTATCCTAATAGCTAGTAACCTCCAGTGATTTATCTCCTGTTAGCTAGGGTCGGGTCAGCGGTGCAGCCACCATGAGGTCTTCGAAACTCAGCGAAGCGAGTAAAAAGTTTTTTGCATGTATTAATTTCTATCCTAATAGCTAGTAACAACCAATGATTTATCTCCTGTTAGCCCAAGGTCGGGTCGGCGGTGTAGCCACCATGAAGTCTTCGAAACTCAATGAAGCAAGTAAAAAGTTTTTCGCATGCGCTGATCTCTATCCTAATAACTAGTAATCTCTAGTGATTTATCTCCTCTTAGCCCAGGGTCGTCGGCGGAGACAGCACATTGCCTTTTCCCACCTTGAATCATGCTTGCATGTCAGCATTAGAAGGTAAACCTCTAACAAAATCTTTTGATTTCAAATGGTAGATCCCTAATAAACAGGTAACGGGCAGACGGGCAGTATGATGAAGGAGCCGAGGTATTATTGCCCTTGTGGCGAAGAAAAGGTAATGGTGCAGTTGTAGAATATCTTCTTAATTTTTTAAACATATAATAATTGAATCCCTACTCATCGTTTCTACTAATAAATAATCCGCTGTGAGTGCCCTCCTAATTGCCATTAACATTCTTGCACAGAATTGAAGTCAAAGAGAATATTTATTAAATTACAAAGTAGTTTACATAATAATTAGATGACCCTTTTACAGAACAGAATATAACTCATTTCCCTAACTTATCCTCCTAAAACAGGATCTACATTCACTTGGATTACAAAGGACTAATATAAGCATGATAATTAGTCTCAAAAACCAACTTCCAGATAAATCTTCAAAACCTAAAAAATCCAACAAAATATATACCTGCATTAAGAACACGAGTCGATGGCGTGACACGATATGAGTCGATCTCAAAATCCCAACGACAAGGAATACTACTTCGTCCAAAAGGAAATTAGCACAATGCCTGTGCTCCTGAGAGAAGCAACATTTGGAAAAATCCTATAACAGCCGAAAAATACAAAGGGCTTTCCTGCAGAGATCACGTCGGTGTGACCACACCCGACAACGATGAAGGCAGCAAGTACATGATGAACAATACTAATGCGATACAAAGGATCATCATCTGGATAAAAAGGTAAAAGGAGTACTTGAGCAATTGTCTTTGCAATCTGAAGGCCTCTTCAGTCATTGCCAGGTCTTCCTCTAACTCTTCAGCTTGTTTACTAAGCATGATAGACTTGTTCTCGAAATTCTTAAGCTTGAGCATCACTTTTGACTGTTCTTCAGATAGAATGTTCTCCTCACGGAGAGCAATGTGATCTTCTGTTATGACTCTCCAGCTTTCAGAATATCTTTTCATTATCAAACACTGGATTTCTGCCTCAATTTTCTTTTCAAGGAGTTCTTCGAAATCTATTTCCATTTCCTTGCACTTCCCTTGGAGGAATGAGACCTTGGAGCTAGTTATGTTCTTGTTCGGTACTCCTATGCTCTTCAGGGCAGCTTCGAGCTCATTTACCTTTGATTCTTTGGCCTTGGCAACAGCTATTGCTTCTCCTAATTTCCAGTTCAGTTGTTCAATCTTCTGATTTAGTTCGACAGAATCTGCCCTCACAGGGCTAGCCCCTTCCATGTTTTCATATTCACTATCATAATCGTCAAATATGTTGCCTTTCCTAAGTTGGTCAAATTTTTGGATTTCTGCACAAATATCAGAAAACAGATCATTAGGCTCGGTGAACAGATTTGCTAGGGGAAATAAAAAGATAAGTAATACCACCTTATACATCACTAAAGGCGAGAAATAATAGACTTCAGATCATGCAATCTTTTCTCAAGTCACTGAGTCATCAAAAACTGAAGGTATATGTTTATGGATTAAACAATTCATACTGTTCATAGAGTACATAACCGAATGAAGTGTGTGTGTAGTTCTGATAAGGACACTAAGTCCATTGCAATAATGAATTGGCATATCACGGTGCTGGATACATTGTGCCACATTCAGAAGACTAACCATTGTCATGTCATAAGAATCCACATGAGGTTACTGTTTCTACCGGATAAATGCAGGGTATCCTGAAGCTAATGTAATGGTTAATGTGGGCCACTGGGCTGAATATTTGACTTTTTCCTACCACAGATGCATACAGAGTCCATATCAAGAATATCAAATGACATCAAGCATAAGAAAAGATCCAACTTCAAATAATATAACATATACATATAAGCACCATAAAATTCCAGACACAAAGTACACTCGTAATCAATAATCATCAAACTCTTAGTTGAAATCCGTAACTAGATGGATGATTGAGATGCTCAAACACAATCCATGGTTATATAAAAAAAATTAAGCAACAGAAACATACAAGTAAGTTTCCCATGCAAAATTTACTACCAACACTGCAAAAGCCTGGAGCAAGGATCAAAGTCACATCAGGTATAGATAACTGAAATTGTTGATGAGATATTTGCAGTTAAGTACACTCGATTTTTGTTTAATTACAACAAATTTGAACATTTAAATAATGAATATATAGGATAATATAAGATGAAACATTAAGTTCTTAAGCAAATGATCAAGAAGCACCTCAAAGTGCTAGTCGAGAAGGAGAAGCCATAGTTGATATCCCTACTTATGCTAAAGCAAAATGAACTTAAGCTTACACGTGAATAAGATGAATATTGTCTATGTAAGATGAATATTGTCTATGTTACTTAGATGAGGGTACAAGTATCTTGCACCGGCGTGAATATTTCTTAAAAAAATTTACAGTTGAGATTGAGAGCTAGGTGTTGACTCAATGTGTCAATGACAGAGTGTTCATGTTTGACATGAGGACAATGATGGTAGTTCGATAGTCAAAGTATATGAGAGAATATCAGGGAAGAGAAGAGGCTTAGGCAGTAAAATAAGTATGAATTTTTTACAGCTGCATTTGTGAACGGCAACAGTAGCTAAAGCCCAACTATTGTTGGTTATGCGAGTATACGCATCTTAAAGGTCAGAACAGTGATTTTTAAAAAAAGGTAAAATAAGCAGTATTGAACATAGTTCCAAAGATATCATATAAGGCAAACCTTTTTCTAGTGCTTCTTTTGTTGCTTGAAGAGAATCAATTGACTCAAGAAAAAAGGGATCAAGATCTGGCCCTTGTTGGCTACTCTCACTTCTAGTATTATTCACTTTCCCAGACAGGCCGCCATCTAAATATCCTCTTGACATATCTCTGAGTTGCTTTGATCTAACTTCTTCACTTTGCCAAGCAGCATCATTCTGATCACCATT
>JBBPFQ010000038.1:4155951-4175752 GCA_037974815.1 Kaempferia elegans
CTGTGTGCTTAATTAGACATTCAGTAGAGATAAACCTAACTTTATAACCTCAATCACACAATTGACTTATGCTAAGTAAGTTGTATTGAAAGTTGCCAACAAGTAAAACATTTTTGATAATAAAGTCATATTCAAGCTCAATATTTTCTACCCTCGTTACCATAAGTTTGTTGTTGTTTCCAAAGATAACTGTCCCTAAGTTTTTGTATTTGAGGTATCATTTTTTTGTGGTAGTAACACTGTAGACAGACAGTCCTGTGAGCTGTTGAAGGTGCCTCCGGGCACAAGACAGAAGTCCTTTGTGCAAAAAGTGAGGGTGCCTTCATGAGCACTGAAGGCGCCTTCAAGAGCGCTGAAGGCACCTGGCGAAAGCGCCTTTAGTAGGATAACTCATAAGACTTCGTCGGCGATAAGGAACGAGCTAATCGGGATAAAGGTTAATGTGTTGAAAGCGCCTTCAGTTATGCGGAAGGCGACTTCTACACCCTATAAAAGAAGGTCTCGACCAAGACTTTAATACATCATTTCTATGAGCTTCTACGCACTCATTTTTGATGTTCCAACTGCTCTGACTTCATGTTGCTGCTCCGCTACGACGTTGCTGTGCCCAACTGCTGAGAAGTCATCCGACACCGAGATCGATATGCTAAATCTAAAATTGTTGGGTAACAGTTTTTTTGTGTGTACTTAAATTACTGCATAAAGGAAAGTGTAGCTTATTACACTTATCCTGTTCTTTAATTATACTCGATCTCCTCTTTTGGCGGTTTTGAAAGAGGTTATTAGTGTATTACCCATCGATAGGTCCGCGAGACCTGTATCTTGGAGTAGGAGTCGCTGAAGGCTCCGAACAAAGTAAACCGTTGGTGTTCTTGTGCTTCTTGTCTTTTTATCATGTTTTTATTTTCTGCTACGTATTCGTTTAGTTTTCTAAAATCGAAAAGAAAAGATTTTAAAACCACGTAGTTCACTCCTCTCTCACATGCACAACCATCCTACAACCTTTTTGTTATTTATGTTGTTAGATGACTTAATTGTAATAATAATTAAATATAAGATTACAAAAGTTTAAAATTTTAAAAAAAATTATTTTAGTGATTTTTTATATTTCTAAGTTATTTATGGGGAAGATTTGTTTTATGATAATTTTATTTAAAAAAGAACACTTTAGCATTAATTAAATATTAGAGATATTTTTAAAAAAATAATTAGTAAAATTTAGAAACAGTTTAAAAATGGCTCTGCGCTTTTTGATATATAAAAGGATATCGCCTAATTATCACCGCGATATCTCCGCCTCTGCTTTTTCCTTTTACCCCCGTTTTCTCCTCCTTTTTTATCCTCGTCTCGTCTGCTTCCCTCGCCTCCTCCGCCCGCATCCCCCTCGAGCTCCGCCATCCACCGCGCGTCCGAAGCTTCTCGTCGTTCGACCTCCCTCCAGCTTCGTCATCCGTCTCCCTACCTTAGCGATCTCGAGTTGGCCGCTCGATCCAACCGATAATCAACCAATTTCGGCGGAATCTGACCGAAATGAGGTACTTATGACGCATTTTACTAGCAGTACATGAGGGATCTTCAATGCTGGGTCTATCGGCCGATTCGTCGTTTCTATTCTACTTAGTGTGGCTCTGTTTAAATTTCCTAAATGACTCAAATTGCATAAGTAATATTAGACCGGAATTCCATTTAATTTATCATACAAACTGGCAATACGTTTTTTTCCCCTGATCAAGCCTTTGTACATGAGACGCTGATTTTTTTTTTTTTCAACTTTTTGCCGTGTTAGATTATCTTTTTGTGGTAATTTTATTGGAACAAATTTCTGTTTGAAAAGAACCCCTAATAATTCCAATTTCGATTCTTTGTGTTGGGACATATATTCCGGTAGCAGAGATTATAAATTTGTTTGTTATTATATGAATATTATAGAGTTTTCTAGTTTCATGAATTCCTGAGATTTTAATTTAGGAAATGAAATATTCCAGATAATAGAATCATAATTCCCATTCTGGTTGCTCACTGACACTGGAATTCGGTATAGCCATAGCTACGGAATTTCATTCCATAAAAATTAATGGTTTTGAAAAAATCAATACCTCAATAAAAATAAAATAGAATGTAACACATACATTGCACTGCAATCATATACCATGTTGGAAAATTTAATCATAAAAAATATAAGATTTTTTTTTTAAAAATAGACATTTGGCAAGAACTAAAACTCCCCACAAATCCCACTAAATGAAAACATCTCTCATTAAACCAAATATCAATAACTCTGAAAAAATTGGTACTTCATCAATTGTATACCAATTAAGCCTAGTGAATATCTAGAAGGCTTGTGTATTTAATTAAGAACATTTAAGTTAATAGGTTATTAGGTGTTGTGGGTTTAGGTCCAC
Organism: Kaempferia elegans; assembly: GCA_037974815.1. NCBI lineage: Eukaryota > Viridiplantae > Streptophyta > Magnoliopsida > Zingiberales > Zingiberaceae > Kaempferia > Kaempferia elegans. The sequence goes on from JBBPFQ010000038.1 coordinate 4,158,354, forward strand.
ATTTGTACTACTAAATTTTGGCTTCTACGGTGAGCCCCATTGTAGCAAAAGGTGATTATGCTCACCCCAGACGCTCCTCACAATCCATCTCTAGGTTATGTGAAGGGAGTTCTATGGTGAGTCCCATATATGTATTTATGCTAGGTTTATCTTGTGATAATACAAAAGAATATATTTTGTTTTTCCAAACTTAACATATTTGTTTATCCCTTGAGAATTTCAGAAATATCATTTATTTTGCATCCACATGCTTAGTATTTTCTCTTTTAAAAAAGTTTTTAACAACTAATACGACCTTTATTCCTTTGGTTAATCTAGGACTCTTTGCAAGTTTTATATGCATGGAGCATGTTTGAAGGGGGATCACTGCGAGTTTTCCCATGATTGGCAAGATCAAGCCAACAATGTAACTTCTACTTATATATCACATTTGTTATCCATGTTGAAATGTATTTATTTTTGGATGTACACATAATTTTTATTGTCATTCCTGTCATAGATGTGCACTTTTTATCAGAAAGGTGTCTGCTCTTATGGTAGTCGCTGCAGATATGATCATGTAAAAGTTTCTCGTGCCCGGGCATCTGGCCTATCCTCGTTCCGCTCAATTTTATCAACAAACCCTCATCCTTGCATAACATCAGGTTCCCAACAAGTCAGTCATGCTCCTGTAGCCCCTTCAACAAAACAATATAATTTGGAATCAGGCACATCCATAGATGTATTAACAATGAAGTCAGCAGACAGATTTCCTGTTACATCTGCCTGGACAAGTAATTCTGAATCTAGTACTTGTTTAAATGAGGATGTCAGAGCCCATCAGACATATTTGAGAGATGCTGACCGACCCATCTGCTCGTTTGCCGCTGCTGGTCAATGCCCTTATGGAGAAAGGTGCTCTCGCCTTCATGGTGATTTGTGTACCATTTGTGGAAAGCATTGCTTGCATCCATTCCGTGATGATGAAAGAGATGATCATATAAAGATGTGTCAAAAAAATAACCAGCACCTGGAAGCTTTGAAATACAGTCAAGAAATAGAATGCAGTGTTTGCCTTGACCGAGTATTGTCTAAACCCACTGCAGCTGAGAGAAAATTTGGGTTGCTTTCAGAGTGTGACCATCCATTCTGTATTTCATGTATCCGGAATTGGCGTAACAATTCTTCAGCATCTGGCATGGATATCAACTCTGCATTAAGGGCCTGCCCTATATGCCGAAAGCTGTCATATTTTGTCATCCCTAGCATCGTCTGGTTTTCCACAAAGGAGGGAAAGCAGGAGATCATTGATAGCTATAAAACCAAACTAAAGTATGTTATTCTGAGAATTATAGCAACTTATGCAACTTTTTGTAAAATTTGACGTGCTTGTTTTAGCTAGGAAAAGTTAGTTTAATGGCTCATGGTTGATGAAAAAAACTAACTCTACTTTTGCTTTCCTGTTTATACTACTCTCTTCCATGCTAATCATCTTCTCTTAATTTAAGTAGTATATATGTTAGTCTAGAAGATTGATGGTCCAATGCAAGGTTATACATTTTTTTAATAAAAAAATCTTTATAAGTTGCTCCTGTTTTGAGAATTTTGGTGCGATATGACCCAACCAAGATATTTATTCTCTAGGTTCAAATCAATTGGCATGCTATTGCAAGTCCAGTAGTCAAATTACTGGATTAGAGCATTGAAGTAAAACTGCCCTATATTCTTGAGCTATAGTTTCACTACATAAGCATCTCTATCTTTTGTGATTGTTTCCCGTGCAGAAGTTGCATCTATTATTATTTCAAGTGTGGTGCCTTTCTTGCCTCATCTTGCCATTTCCATGTCTAGGATTGTACAAAGCTTCAAAATTCAGGGCCAAGTTTCTCTTTTGTATACAGTGGGTGCAATATTCTTTATTTCACATGATATAGAGGACATGCTTAAATAGGCTTAAAGCTAGATTCAGCTACTCTATTCCCTTCCTTTGGCTGTTAAATGGAACCTATGTTCTTAGTTTTATGTATCTATATTTCTTATTATGTTAATGATAAGCTATTTTTATTGACTGAAGAGAATTCAAAGTTCTTCATATACGGACAATTCTCTTCCTGAATTAGGATGATAACCCATAAATGCTTCACATTTTGAATTGTTTATATCTGAATAATATTCTCAGGAACCCATCATATAGCGTTCTTAAAATGTTAACCCACAAGTGCTTTACATTTTGATTTTTTCCCGTTGCGTTCCTTCCAGTCTAGGACTTGCTTACTCTAGCCTAATAACTCTAATTTTGCAGGTCAATTAATTGCAAATACTTTGATTTTGGAAATAGGACATGCCCCTTTGGAACAAGCTGCTTCTACAAGGTTGGGTGTTACTTTTTGAAGATTATAGACATTACTCGACTTCTACGTGCTTATATATTGCATCCTCCAGTCATTTTTTTTAAAATATTTGTGGTGGATAGCTTACATTTTTGCAAAATAACATGATCATGCTAATACATTATAAAATCAATGTAGGAATACATCTGCAATTCTGTAGCTCGAAAAACTGTAATGGATATTAAGATACTGAACATAATTCATACATGGTAAATATGACTGTTATAGTCTATTGAAAAATGCATCAAACAACCGCTATTAATTCATTTTTACTATTTATTGCTTTCATATTAATACATATGATTTATTAATTCATTTTTACTATTTATTGCTTCCATATTAATACATATGATTTATTAATGACTAATGATCTAATACATATCCATTTAATATTATTGATCTACTGTTACCTATATGATTATAGATAATGATATTGCTAGGCATGGGGTCAATTCCTAGCGGATTTTAAATGCCTCATTGGGTGCCTTGCTTCCTCGTGTAAAGGGTCGTTGCACCAGACAAAATATTCCCTGTGATTTACGTGCTTGTATTTTGTCTTGGGGTTTTGTTTGGGGTGAGCGATATTACCTTTCGCTCCAGTAAATAATGATATTGTTCCAATGAGAAGCGGATCTAAGAATGCTGGCACAGACCTCCATGAGCACTCTCCGATTTACCCCCAGTGATCGGTGGGAAACTTCTATTGGTCAAGCCGGTCACCCTAAGGATTAGTCCGTTCGAATAGCTGGATATCTGGTGTCAACTAAAAAAAAATAAAAATAAAAAAAATAAATAAATAATGATATTGTTGCCCTCGGGGCTATGGTGCGATGGTAAGAGGTGAGACAACCAGACGGGCTTCCTAGGCAACGAGGGTTCAAATCTTACCCAAGACATTAATTTGTGATCCTGGCCGTTCACCAGGACCTATCTGTGCTTTTCAATTTACCTTGGTAGCGTGGGAACTTCTATGGACCAGATCGGTCACCTCCAGAATTAATCGGATTGTAAGAGCCGGATACCTAGATTACCAAAAAATAAAATATGATATTGTGATAATATATTTATATACTATTAATCCTTCTTCATTAGTTCAATTTTTACTATCTATTTATTATACTATGATTGATATGATATTTGATGGAACATAATGTACAATTTTATTATAATTTTCACATCTAGGAAACCGTTTTCCCTTAGAGTCTATCAATATTGTTATCTCCGGTATTCTATTATTTGCCTATTCCCCCTCAAACTCTATCAATATTGATATCTCCAGTATTTCATTATTTGTTCTTTCATAAATCAGCGATGAAAAATCTAAACGTCATTATTAGATTATTATTTAAAATTAATATAGTTTTTGATACGTCTTTTGAGTTTCTCATTGTACAAATGCCACCTATCTTCTATCTTTACAGCACGCTTATAGAGATGGTCGTCTAGAAGAAGTTGTGCTACGCCATCTTGATGCTGACGACGGGGGCACCGTCATCGCTAAGAATATAAGGTTTTTACAATAATTTCCTATTTTTGTATCTGTTTATGTTGCACACAAATATATTTCTGGTTGTCACCTTTATCTTAATTGTTTTGTCAGGCTATCTGACTTCTTCGGCAACTTACGTTTGTAGATTCAATTGTTTGTGTACAATAAAATGTAAGCATAGAGTTCAATGCAATTTCTTTTCTTTAGTTTGTGTTTTCAGATGAAATCATGATCATATATTCATCCATCCTCTCTAATGGAATTTATTGTGAAGAATTTTTCATTGAATTACAAGGGAGTGTTCATGTTTTTCTTATTCTCTATAACTTTCATGGTTCTTATGATCAATGGTGGAGCTGTGGAATAGTATTGCATATTTGATATTATTATATACTTTTTTATGGAAAACTTTCCTCATAAGCTGACTATTCCCGTTGCACTGTAGGAAATGTTACTGTTCCAAGGAAGTTTGTTGTGCTGACTCCATCAGCACCGTAAGAGATTTGTCATGCCATTGGGACAGTATTATCAAGGTAGTCTTCATTTCTGTAACAGCCGAATTTCATTCCCTATTATTTTCAAAGACTTTTAAATTATACTGTCATAAGTAATGTCTAAAATTTCGTTCCTTCTGGAGATTCGGTTGTCAGCCTAAATAAGACAGTTTCGGTACTGCACTTAACACACGGTGTTGTCAATGACAAAATACAGTTAGGGTTGGTGTGTCAGGAAGAAGATGATGAAGAAGAAGAAATAAAAGAGGTGACATCTACTTCGAGGACTTATTCCATTGCTTCTTCTCAAGATGCTCCAAACTTTGGTGCTTAGGAAGTTTTTAAGTTCAGGAAAACATTCATGGAGAGCGTACAATCTTCGTGGAGCTGATTACGAGTTGAAAAAAAACCCTTATCGAGTTGGCCACAAATCACCGTGGTCCTCACAAAGCCGGACTAGTAGTCGTGAAGCAACAAAGCCTAAATTTAGCCCGATTAAGCCAAATCAGTTACATAATAGGGTTGAGTTGGGATGATGATCATAGTCTCCTAGTTAGATGCGGGAACCTACTCAAACACAAGGACGATCCTACTTAAGCCAAATGCAAGGAACAAGAAGGATACTTGAACCTATCGCGGAAAGGTCTATGTTAGCTAAAATCTGACTCGAGCACAAGGACAATCCTACTTGAACACTAGGAGTGCAAGAAACAAGATGGATACTTGAACCCACTCATAGAGCGGAAAGGTCTATGTTCTGTTGAAATTTGAGCTAGAATGCTTGGAACGAATGTCATTTGAAGGAGGATACATGAAATAGTATACTGAAAATCTAACAGTAGGGAAATAAGATGTTTCATCCGTGCAGATAGCCCTATAATTGTTTCCAAACCACTCATAAGGTCAATTCTGTGAATAAGATTTAGGTACAATGCACTTGGTCTTAATGAAAAAGGAGAGCAAATATTATTGAATTGTGATCTTTTTGTGTATTAATTTCCACAAATTGTTTGTGTCCTTTTGAACCATACCTGCTTGTTCCTTTTAATTGGCCATATGCTTCTCAGTGATTAATGCTATTTTGTTTCAGTGCAGAATTATTTTCAGATTTGGACGATGAGGAGACGGAAGATACGAAGAACAAAAATCACCATTTTGCTTAGCTTAAATGGGATTAAGTTGTTGTATGTCACAACTAAGGAAATTAATTACAAGAAAAAGGAAGAATATATAACCGATTTTGTATGGAATGTGATTAATGCCACGTTTTCCATTTTGTATGGAATATAAATATATAACCGATTTTGATAGACTACTATGAAGAATATCCATGCATCACATTTTTGTGTGCTGACTTAAAAATTGAATACAAACTTGGTTTGAGTTAGGAGGGATGAGGTTATGAATGACTTGATGTGATTAAGTGTCAATATTTTGTCTAGATAATTGCAAATAATAGTTTAGGATTTTGTTCAATTTTTAGTTTTTTGAAAAATAATCTATTTAAGTATTTTTTCCCCAAAAAAATATATATACAGAAAAGCTGGAGAGCGTAGCCCGTGAAATATGATTTCCATATGTTTCAAACAAAAAATTATTTTTCTAAAACAAAAGTTAGGGGGCGTTTGGTTGGCACGTTTTCCATTTTTATTTTTTAGAAAACGCGCGTTTTCTAAAAAATGATGTTTGGTTTATCATTTTCATATTCGTTTTCTAGAAAAATATATAGCATTTTCTAGAAAATTAGAGAATGACAAATTATCATTCTCTAAAAAATAAAAAAATAGAAAATGAAAAGAAAAATACTTCAAACCAAACGCACCCTTATATTTTTCATCTTCTAATTGACCAAATTCGGCCGTTGACTAAACAGTTTAGATGAAAGAAAAATACCTTTTGAAGAAGTGTATACTTTTTTTTTTAAAATAAATATACCTAAACAACATTGATAATTATCTCTGACGTATTTGCTTGGATGATTTCAATTTGACTCTCCATTTTAAACCTACCCAAATGGAGTATTGCGCGGTGTTTCCATAATTCCATTGCATTTATTTAATTATTTGACATAATTAAGAAGAAATAAACAATATTTTGAACTTTTGTCCAAATAATTTTCTAATCATTTTCCCTAAATTTGATAATTATTAACATTTATTTATATTTTTACCATAATTTGGAGATTGACCAAGTCAAAATGATTATCAGACTTCCATAGTGGCATTCATATATTCCTCACGCGTGACCCATCACCTCCGCCAAGTAGTCCACTCCAACTCGTCTTCGCCGGAGTAATAGCATCTCTCTTGGCGGCTGAATGCGTCGAAGGCGAATCGGCGAGATCGAAAAGGTGTGCCTTTTTTTTTCCTTCTCTTCCTCCAGCTCAATCCCTTTCCGTCCATTCCCTCGCTCTCTTTCACTAGCGAGGGAATGCTCCCACTGTTTTTGGTTTGGTGCCCTAGTTTCTTCTTCGATCTTATTTGTTTGATCGAGGTGATTACCTGGTTTCATCTTCGTGTTCTGTTGTCGGCATGGTTCTTCTTGTTTGTTCTTTTGTCGATCTGGTGTTTCCTGTGTGTTATCTTTAAGCCATTTGGCCATTAGTATGTTCCTTGTAACTCAAGTTTCGAAGGATGAGTAATTTGACCCTCAGATCACGTTCGTCGAAGTCTTGTTCGTGGCTAAGAGTAGTGCTGTACTCGATTATAGTTTTTGTGCTTTGAGTTGTGATTTTTCTTCGAGGTTGATCTCGTCTAGGGTTTCCCGTCCATTTTTCTAGTAGCCCATGCGTATTCTACTCTCGATTGTGACTCCCCATGAGAGGATTGCCGTAGCGAATCATCCGTCTTTCAAGCAATCATATACTTGATTGCGATTTCTAACTCCTGAGGTGCCAGTAGAAGATGCTTGTCAGCAAGTCAAACTTTTCTTGGAGCAAAATGGAATCGAAAGAGTTTGACCTTATTATTTTATCGAGGTAGAATTTCTAGCTTGTCCACTCTCAATCAGTTCATATTATGATTAACCGGATCTACTTGTGGGCGAGGCAAATTTTTTGTCCTAAAGTTGGCATTTTTGTTACCCTCTGATTTTTGATTTTTTTTTTCATCATCGTTTTTCTTCCTGTCGACAAATTTAATTTGCAACAAAAAACAGGTTATATGGATTCCAATCCTTATCTATTAGGCGTTGAATCCCAAGTCCTCAAGCTGATTGAAGATTCGAAAAGCGATTCTGAAGAACTGCAGAGATGCGCTACCGGCGAGCTGCGCCTGCTTTCACAATGTTCAGAAAATAGGAACGTGATTGCAGATTGTGGAGTCGTAAACTTACTGGTCGGTTTGCTTCATTCATCGGACCCTGCGACTCAAGTGAACGCAGTGACGGTGCTGCTAAATTTGTCGATCGATGACAGAAACAAGATCTCCATTGCAAATTATGCTAATGCCATAGTTTCCCTGATAGAGGTGCTTATAAGATCAGGCATCCCTGAAGCAAAAGAGAACTCTGCGGCAACCTTGAGTAGTCTCGCGAAAATCGAGGAGAACCGAGTTCAGATAGGCGAGTCCGGTGCTATCGGTCCTCTGGTAGAGTTGCTGGCGAATGGAACTCCACGAGGAAAGGAAGATGCAGTGACGGCGCTGTATAATCTGTCGAAGTGCCGCCCCAACATGGTTAGGATCGCGCAGTCTGGAGCAGTAGCCCATTTGGTCGGTCTTATAGACCATGCTGCAGCTGGTTTGGTCGACAAGGCCGTGACCATTTTAGCAAATATCGCAACTACATCAGAAGGAAGAATTGCAATAGGAGAAGATGGGGCATCAGCACTGGTGGATGTCGTTGAACTGGGATCTTCCCGTGGAAAGGAGAATGCCGCAGCAGCTCTGCTTCAACTATGCAGGAGTAGCAGTAAATATTGCCGTGTAGTTCTGCAACAAGGCGGCGTGCCGTCGCTGGTAGTATTGTCGCATTGTGGTACGCCGCGAGCTAGAGAAAAGGTATCGTTGCGTGAATATATATATATGTATATATGAACTTGGTAAAAGTAAACATGGCACTTACATATCTTTTGTTCGCCCAACTGATCTCTCCATCCTTCGTTGATTCTTTCAGGCTTCGTCTCTGCTAAATTATTTCCAAAAGCAACGAGAAGCTTATGCTGGGAATAAGTGATATGTCTTATTTCAGATATCAAAATGGACGGGATTTCTTTCCATCCATGTCACAATTACGCTGTGTTTGGGTGGAGATTAGTGAAGTGAAGGGTAGGAAAAAAAGTAAATAGAAAAAAAAAGGGAAAATTTTGATCGAAGTGAGTTAGGGTATCCACATTCGTTTAAAGTTATAACATCCACCACCTCATAAAACTTTTAGGGTCCACAAGCCACATACACATTATATTAACACATTCATTCTCTCATATTTGTTTTAATATCAACACTGATTATTTATGAGGTTCACATGCCACATACATATTATATTAACATTTTTATTTTTTTTTTCACATTCATTTTAACATTAATACTTTTATTATTATTATGAGGTTCATATACCACATATACACATGCATATTATTTTAATCTCATCAAAAATATACTATAAATTTAATTTTACTGGTTAGTTTTTAATTTTAAAATTTTAAATTTTTATTTAAATAAAAAAAACTCACCTGCAATTGCAAGTGTAGGTGATTTTCTTTTTATATTTTTTTTAAAGACAGTGTTGTTTTTTTTAATACACATTTAATTTTTTTAATTCCACTTACATCATTTAACGCGTTCAATACATTGAACGCATTAAATGCCAATCAACATTAACTTTGTATTACATTGATTTTAACGTTATTGGGATGTTATAACATTCACGTTTAGCGTGAATGCAAGTGCTCTTATAGAGAAGGGGAGAGAAGGATAAAGCTTATCATGTGTACTTAGAAATCAATCAAATTTCTTACACCTGATTTGGGATGTAAGGGAGGGTAAATTATTTCAATTTTATCCTTATTTTTTTCACACATAAATTTATTTTTAGAAAAAATAGAATATTTTTATAAATTTATATATTTAACTTTCATCTCACTTTCTCTCCCTTTTCCTTTTTTTTCCTTTCTATTAATGAATTTTTTTCTCATCCCATTGAAATAGAGGCTTGAATGAGTAAAGTAAAGTAAAGTAAATAGAAGGAAAAGTGAAGAATACTAAAAAGCTAAACCCACATAATGCATGGAATAAAGTAGAATATATATGCATATGTGTGTAATTAATTGGGCCAAAGATAATTTAATTGGGCTGTTCTATCAGCTCGAATGGGCTGACTAATAATAAAAAACTGATCCAATGGAGGGTGATTTCGTAATTTGGCCAACACGAATGCCCTTCGTGTATATAGCGTGTTCGATCTGCCTGCCCTAGTGGTCGCGTTGTTACTTGCAGAGGCGATCAGCAACGCCGGCGGCAGCGAAAATGGTGGAGAAAGGGAACAAGGGCAGGAAGGAGGAGGTGGTCACGAGGGAGTACACAATTAACCTCCACAAGCGTTTGCACGGATGGTTTGGTCTCCTCGTTTCTCTCTAGTTTCTCAATTTTTTCACATCATTCTTTTCCTTCTTCATCTTCATCTTCCTCTGCTATCTGGATTTCTAGAGTGTTTCGTTTTTTTCCCTTGTATATCAGCATCCTCTGGCGTCCACCGTCTGTTTACCTTTGTGATCTCTGTCGTTTTTTCGATCTTTCGTTAGCACATTAATTTCGTCCGTCAAATTAGCTAAGCTGCCAATTTAGATAGAGAAAATTTGAAAAGGAGTTTTCTGAGGAAAGGTGAAACTTTTCGATTACTACTGATGACTGAGAGATAATTCCTAAAATGCATATCCGCTTGACAATCCCTTGTGTTCGATGCGAGTGCATTATGGGTTCGATAGAACGAATGTCTGTTTTCTCCATATGCTAGTGAGTTTATGAGTCTCAACCTGACACAGAGAGTTGCACACTAGTGATAATGTTTAACTTCTCTTTGCAACTCATTATCTTATCACTAGTGTGCATATATCTGTTAAGAAAATGTCAGAGATCACAATTAATTGGCACAGCTATATGAAAGGAATTGATTTGCATAGTCGTCATACCTCCTAAATATTATTTTGCTCTTTTCAAAATTTTGATCTTCATCGGACCAATTACTTCACTTTTGCTCAACCATAGGCATGGGCAAAAATAATTGATTTGCATAGTCTTCATATCTACCTAAAATTGTTAAGTATTTCGTCAAATTATCAAGCTTTATTGGTCATAACCTAGTCATGTCCAACTAATACTACATTCTATGACCCTTGCCCTTGCGATAAACAATCCTTCAGTGTTTACTCCATTTCTAAGCTTTTGATGGAAACAGTATCTCCGTCATCAATCCTTCAGTGTATACTCCATTTCTAAGCTTCCCCTTGGTAGTAAAAATTCTCATACTCTTGGTAGCAAGCTTTTGGCGCCTGAAGTTATCCATCTAATGTAGTTGGCACAACAGTTATATGCATGTGATTGAGGAAGGATTTGTTCGTGCGTTTATTTTGTTGGCGCGATGTAGTCTCATTGAGTGATGTTCTTGGGTGTTCACCTTTTTGTTATCGTATAACAGCACCTTCAAGAAGATGGCACCCAAGGCAATCAAGGAGATCAGGAAATTTGCTCAGAAATCCATGGGCACCACTGATGTCCGAGTTGACGTGAAGCTCAACAAACACATCTGGAGCAGGGGCATTCGGAGCGTGCCGAGGCGCATAAGGGTGAGGATCGCTCGCAAGAGGAATGACGAGGAAGATGCCAAAGAAGAGCTTTATTCATTGGTCACTGTTGCTGAGGTGCCACCTGAGGGGTTAAAAGGATTGGGCACCAAGGTGGTTGACGAAGCAGACTAAATGTTTCAGGATATCATCATTTATAGGCAATTTTGATTTTTGATGCTTCATTCATGGCAGAACTAGATATTGTTGTTGGAGAACCTTGTTATCACTCAGCTTTGTGTTCATTGCCAATGTTTTAGATACATTTGAAAACCTTGCAATTAATAAGCTCCCGTCTAACTTTTACCTTCTTACTAAGAAAATAATAGTTTTTTTTTTCACGTAAAAAAGTATATGAACAATGATTTGTCTTCTATCGATTTGAACGGAAGCGAAATGTGATTAGAAAAGCGAGAAATTTATATTTTAAGTATTCAACACTAAGAAAATGATATAGCTTATAATTATTTAAATTGTTTTAAACATATTTTGATATTCAGTTTAAGATTTAATTAAAATTCTATCGTGTTTAAAAAAATAATATACATTATATATATATATATATATAACTTTAATTGAATCAATGGTGTTGAGAAAGAAAGCAAGGGCTAAAAAGAGTTTAAAAAACGAGAATCTTGTTCTTGATAGTTCATTCTATTCTTGGATTTGTGATTTGTAATGAGAGAATGGCAAGGTATAAATATAATGCGTGCAGACAGAGACCATCACTAAAAGTTACAAAAGCAAATACTTTCCTCTCTAGACGGAGAACTCAAAAGTGATTATGTAGCCAGCCTGTTCTTAAATTATATAAATTATAAAGTGAATTTATAATTGACCATCAAATGATTAAGGGTGTAAGTGATTTTTTTTTTTCAAAAATATACACCTATCAAAAATTTATCTCTATTCCATTATAATACATCTATCACTTCTATCTAATGAACACCCGCGTCAACTCGTTGATGTTGACATTAGATATAAAGACAAGCCTTTCAATCTTTTGAAATGTGTAGAACATTATTATCTTACTATATTATCTAGCCTCAATAATAATTAATTTTTAATTAATTTGATGAAGTATACGATGAATTTACGCTATATCCCTCAGTTACGGGTATTATTGACAATTTTTCTCATTAATCAATTATGGATTTAGAGTTCGAGACTCATCTGCAGCATATTATTGGAAAATTTTCTCATTACAATCCAAGATCTAGAGTTCGAGACTTAGGCGCGGCGTATTATTGGAAACTTTTCTCATTAATAGATATTGTACTACTATGGTCTCTTTAATCTCACATCTTGGGATTAACAACTTCGCAAGTAGAGAAACTTGTATAAATACCTCAGGTCGGTGATATTAAAAAACATATCTTTCTCGGCCTTTTGGCTAAGATCAAATGTAGTGTCTATTAACTTATCAGTTTAATATCTGATATAAAAAATTAAATTAATTTTTTTTATGAAAGGTCTGTTACAGAGTAGTTTGTTCTGGGGTTTTCGAGCGTCTCTCTTGCGTTGTACTACTACATGAGTTTGACACATTCTTACCAAGTTTAATTTATCATATTCATGTATTATATTACACATGAAATACGTGTGTGCGATGGCTAGTTACTATAATAAACACAGCTAAGACCATTCCTCTATTAATGAAAAATATTCTTCAATAATTTCACTTTTTACTTCTATTGTAGGATAGTTTAATTTATTAAATATATAACAAAATGAAGTCATATTTTGTGTTACGATCACTAATTATTTACTTCGTTAGAGAGTTTATTCTTCTATAATAAGAAAAACGAGTGTTGTCGAATCCATCACGTCCTCATTCAATCAATCTATAACGTGAAATCATTATGTTAGGTTAGAGTTCGTAAACTTTGGATGACTATTTTGACAATTATGTACTAATTAAATGATATATAAAGGATACACTACAATTTTTCATTTGAGATGAGAAAGACAACCTTACACCACTTCTAATTTGTTTTTTATTTGATGACTAATCCAAGCTTGGTCCTAAATAATTAACTGACTATTTATTTTTAATCTTTTCATAATCATAGAAATAAAAAGCTAGGATGATTTTATTTTAGTCTTATATTACATATAATATGAAAATCTCAAAGTAAACACCTACTCCAATGCTAAATTTGTATTTTTCTTTCTTTCTTTTTAAAAAAAAAGAGAGAGGGAGAAAAGGTATATATAAATTCCCCCTTTAATTTTAAATTACATATACATTGTCAACTTTTTTTATTAATAAGATTAATTATTTTAAATATTAAATAAATATTAATTGTCTAGCTTTATAGTCAAATACAATGTATTAAGAGGGTTGGTAGGAAGGATAACGATTGAAATGGACAACTAATTAGTTATAATTGCCATGTTTATATACATAATCCTAATTTTAAAATAAAAAAAACAAACATAATTCACTACTTAAAAACCAACGACTATCTATAGCTTTCATCTTATTTTATTTTCTAAAAATATTTATTCTTCTTTTATTTCAAGCCGTTCAATTAAGTTAAATAGATAATTAATTGGTCAGGCAGAGACAATTGGTTGGGTGATCAAAAAATTATTTTATTATAATAATAATAATTATTATTTATACTTCTTTGACTTACCAAAATCCTAATAACAAATTCATATGAGTAATTCTATTGTTTTTTATTTTCAAAGAATTTTTATATTGTATATATAATTATCAAATGCCAAATAAATAATGCTATATATTTATATTAATGCCAACACCGCTAGCTGGTCAATGAAATAATTAAATTATATATGAATGATGAAGGGGTCACTAACTACTACTGTTAACTAAACACTAATAATTAATGAAAACCTATTAATTATTTTTTTTTCTAAAGGAATCAGTAAGCTTCAGTTCCCATTTATTCATAATTTTTTTTTTGTCTTCATGTGTTTTATCTTAAGCTTATTTTCATGATATTAACTCATAACTAATAGATTATACGATAACAATTTTACTGTTACGTGAAATATCTCTTTCTTTTAATTAAAAATGAACAGTCAACTTGAGCTTGTTAAATATTAAACTCTAGTTTTATTATTATACATATGTAAACCCTCGTGATAATTTTTTGTAATATCAAATTCTAATTTTGTCTAATACGTTAATTAATAAATATATTATCACATGAGTTTTTCTAACGATATGTATATATCTTAATGTACATATAATTTCTAATTCTTTTATTTTTTTACTTCATTTAAATCGATTGGATGTTGTAGTTAATTAATGACATGCGTGACTTGTTCTTATAGTTAATAATTAGCTTTATAGCTTATCATATCACATGATTAATTAAGTGGCCTTGTAATTAATTTAGGAATTACCGATTAGTTTAATTTTAAGCATGTGCTTCTTGTGATATTAATTAATTGAGAAAATTATATTTTTAGTCAGTAAGTTTCACTTTTTTTGAGTTTTGGTTCTATTATCTATAAATTCACATTCTTAGTACATTAAATCATATTGTTTTTCAATTTCAATCCCTATTTTGTCCGGAATTCAAATTGACCCTTAGTAATTGCCTAGATGGTTATCGGTACGCTGATATGGAAAATAAATTTTGACATTTTTATTTTTGATGGATAAATTACCTACGTGGTAAATTTTTTAAGTCTAGACATTAAAATAAATAAGGAACACAAAATCAAAACCACAAGATCTTAAAAATAAAATCAATAAGATGAAATTCTTTAAAAAAAATATCGATATCACACCCATAATATTTTATTATTTTATTTATTTATTTTTTAAAGCAATGTGGTTTTGATTTTGTGTTCCTTAATTATTTTAATACTCAAGTGGACTTACAAAATTTACCACGTAGGTAATTTTTCCACAAAAATTAACAATGCCTAAATTAATTTTTCATGTCAGCATTGCTGCCGTCAGCTAGGCAATTACTTATGGTCAATTCGAATTTCAAGTAAAAAAATGAAATTGTAAAAAAAAAAAATACAAGTTAATATATTAAGAATGTGAATTTATAGATAACAGGACCAAAATTAAAAAAGTGCAATTTACGAGACTAAAAATGTAATTCTTAGATGGTTAATTATGAGGTTTTTCTTTGATACCACTCTCAAATATTTTTCAAAAATAAACATTAAGTAACTCCTATGTTTTTTTTTGAAATTTTGAATAATCGATATTGTTATGATTCTTACATTTTATTTTTAATATTTTTGTAAAGTAAAATGTAAAGTTTCCACTAATTAGATATTTATCTTCCTAATTTATGACGTGAGATTAATGTGACAAAAAGCCAATTTGTTCACCCAGCGTTCCCGTCAATCCGTCCCGAGATTAATACGGAGGAGGTAAATAACGAATAACTACTAATTATTAGGTCAAATGGTCAAGCCATAGAGGAGGTATATGCTTGGACGTGCTAAGTTTTAATCTGTAGACATTATGTGACAGTTTTTTATGTCTTAATCATCGTACTGTTTCGAGAGAACTATGACACGAGATTAATGATGGCTTAAGAGAATGTTGAATTGTCGTCTATTAACTCAATATTAATCATGCAAAATCTTTAATCTCGGAGTATAAATTTAATTTAAATAGTGAAAATAGTGCACTTGTTAATAGTTAACACTAGTAATAAGATTTGATATTTTAATTAATAAATTGGCAAATAATATTTTACATTAAGAATTCAATAAAATCGTACTTGAAGTTGAAGTGTACATGCGAAGTTGGAGACGAGTAGCTGTCACATTTGTTAATAATTTCAAAAAACTTAAATTACAAGGTAATTAAAAAAATTTAAATATGAAATAGTAGTGTGACCATTTCCAATTTAGATTTTTTTATTTAAAAAGAATTACAAAAAATTGACGTATTTTTATTTTTTTAAATGTGCAATTTTCTTCAAGTCTATCACGTAATTATATTGTCGGTGCTTTGGCACCACGTCATTTATCAGTCGGTGTCATAAAACATACTTTATTAAGGTTAATGCGCATGTTAAATATTGGAATCATCTTCAATTACATTCGAAGGGATCATCTAATAATAATAATAATAATAATAATAATAATAATAATAATAATAATAATAATAATAATAATAATAATAATAAAAGTGCAATCCTCCGAGACAATGGTTAGACTTTCAACGAGTAACCAAGGATGTAATTAAAATTCGTATCTTAATTTGCAATACACTGTAGAAGTTTTTCCTTTAGTGAGAAACATGCCTAAAATGTTGGTCGTTTGGATGAATTTCCATAAGTACTTCCCGATTTATCATAAGGCCCGGTGAAAATCTTCATTAGAGTATGGTCGGTTATTCTCAGGATTAGTCAGTTTGAAGAGTTGAATATCTTATGCTAACTAAAAAGAACATATAAGATTTGATACCCTGCACATCCATGGTGCGTGCCCACCATGGGTGACTGAGTGCACTTCTGAGTGCCCCACGCACTTAGTTGTCCACGGTGGGTGTGCAGAGTATTAAACCCTTATGTATATACATTGAAAAAGATTCGGAGCGTTGAATGTTTGGAAACATAGGGGGGAGGGAGAGAGAGAGGTGAATAGCTTCTTCGATGTTGATTTGCAGTGGATATTCGAAGCAAAGATTCCACAATGTTAATACCTTCGGTTTACTTGATATTCACTTCCTTGTGATAACTAATCCAAGGATCCACATAGTGCATGCAGCTCCACTATGAACACATACTCCTTCTCGAAAGTACTCTGGAGGTGGAGAAACCTCGTACAAGCTCAAATACAAGAAATACAAACTAAGTTACAAACGAAATCAAGAACGATTACAATAAGAAACCTTGCTTGTTCTTTTCTTGATTTGATTTAACCTCTTGTTGACTCGAAAATGCAGTAGTACTTCACTCTAATTTGTCCAACAATTTATTGGGCCAATCGATTTAGCCCTTTCCAATCGATTGGGACAATCTATTGAAGGCATCCGAATCAATTGGGAAGGTATCAAATCAATTGGGAGTTGTTTGTCGCAAAGAAACACAGAGAAGTGCAGAATCGATTAGCCAATTGATTCGACATTCTCCAATTGATTGGGGCAATCGATTAGAGTGTAATTTTTGCAAAGCACAGTAGCGTGCTAAATTGATTAGGAAGGTGTGTTGAGGCAATCGGTTTTTGATGCGTGTGTCAAACATGAGTTAAGTTAGGTTTCGTATATGTTTGACTTGGTTGATCAAGTTGTGCAGGATTGATAGACCTCATCCAAGGGC
>JBBPFQ010000038.1:4200022-4210061 GCA_037974815.1 Kaempferia elegans
ACCTATTAAACAACAATATCATATAGTATTATGTGCCTGTGTGTGGCTTTTTTACTTTGAAACCCTGATTGTATTATGTTGAGATTCAATTACCCAGGTTGTGTTTTAAAAAATATTTTTGGGATATCATCTCCCTATCCTACGGGATCCCGAACATTCGGGTCCTGACACTTATCGGGTACGGGATCGGGAGAAAAAAAATTACTAATTTTTATCGGGAAAGAAATTGGATAAGATGGTTACAGGACGGGTCCCTACTCGATTCCACCCCTAGTAAAAGCTGCTATAATATGTTTAAAATGAATTTAAGATTTATGATTTTATACTGTATAAAAGTTATATGGTAATTACTACAACGTATAAAAATTACTCGTTTGCTGCTAAAATGTGTAGGGTAGCTTCTACAACATACATTTAGTATGAGTTTAAAATTTATGATCTAAACTTTAAGATATTTGAACATTATGTTAGGACCAAAAGAATTTATATATCTCCACAATAGTATGATTTTATCTACTTTAGACCTAAACACTCGTGTTTTAAGTTCTACCCAGAAGGTCTCATAACAATGGAGATATCTTTCATCTTTATTCTCAACAATCTTTTCCTCAAATGAAGGACCACCATTACTCTCATAGTATGAGCCTCCCCTCAAGAATCCGGTCGCTCTTGATCTGCTCTGAACCTCCCCATAAGCATCTTGTCACTTTTAGTTTGCTACATGTCTCCCCTCAATTTCGTTCAAGGTCACCCCACATGACATTTGATTTGGACTATGACTTTGATACCAATTGATATGACCAAAATAATATACATATTTTCACAATAGTATAATATTATTCACTTCGGACATAAACCCTCATGGATTTATTTTTGAACTATACCCAAAAAGTCTCATACCAATGAAAATATCTATTATTTTTTAAACTCATGATCTTTTCTATATATTTTTAATGTGAGACTTTGATTGTATTTCTAACATAATATTATATCAAAATAGTTTCTGCAACTGTTTTAAAGTTATTTTAATGATGTTTAAATAATTTTTCACCAAATTGGTAAATAATATTTTGATATAATAGTATTAGGATATCCTAAATCCTAAAAAGTCACACTAAATATGTTATAGCAACTACTTGGTAGCTTTTACACATTGTAGCTACTAGGTAGCTTCTACAAATTGTAGGAGTCACTAAGTAGCTTCTATACGGTATAAAATATAAATCTTAAATTCTAAACTCACCCTGAACATGTTGTAGCAATTACTAAGTAATTTTTATATGTTATAATAGTTACTGAATATCTTCTACA
This sequence comes from Kaempferia elegans, assembly GCA_037974815.1. Classification (NCBI taxonomy): domain Eukaryota; kingdom Viridiplantae; phylum Streptophyta; class Magnoliopsida; order Zingiberales; family Zingiberaceae; genus Kaempferia; species Kaempferia elegans. The sequence goes on from JBBPFQ010000038.1 coordinate 4,201,334, forward strand.
CAGTATAGATTTTAAATCTTAAATTTACCATAAATACGTTATAACAATTATTAAGTAACTTCTACGTCAAATGCTTTCATCGACTGCTTGAATTACTGGCATTGAAACTTCTTGGCCATGTGATGAAGTATATGTTCTTGTGCATGTTCCCATAATATTTTATTGAGAAAGAAACGGGATTGGAGAAGGAGACTCTTCCAGCCTATGCTCGCAGAGCGAGCAAAGAGGGCAACTTGATCACGTATGAAGCCACCTTTGAAGTCGACGAGGATTTTGGCACCATTGGAGGTGTGTTTGTGACGAATGACCAAAGCAAGGAGATGTTCGTCAAGGACATCAAGCTTGAGACCAGCAATCCTAATGCAACTTTGCCCACCTTTACATGCAACTCATGGGTGGCCTCAAAGTCCGACAACCCTGAAAAAAGATTATTCTTCATCAACAAGGTAACTACAACTACTATACTATATGATTGCAAAGTATTATGAAATCTGTAATATATGCTTGAGTACTTAATTTTCACGGTCATTAATATTTGGCGAAGCAGTCTTACTTGCCAGCCCAAACCCCAAATGGCCTTGTGCGATTGAGGGCAAAGGAGCTCGCGATTTTGAGAGGAAATGGCCAGGGAGAGCGCAAGAACTTTGAAAGGATCTACGACTACGATGTCTATAATGATCTTGGCGACCCAGATGATGATGTTGACAAAACCAGACCGGTTCTTGGAGGAAGTAAAGAGTATCCATACCCAAGGCGTTGCAGAACAGGGCGTCCAAAGTCGAAAAAAGGTATGTGATTTAAAGACTCACTCAATATGCCTGTCAATCCTAGTATGGATAAATAAACACGTGAAATTCAAATAATCAGTCATCTATTCTTGACACATTTTTAATGGTACCAACAAGATCAATTGAACCCACTTAAATGATCAGATTCAGATGCTAGTTTGGAAATTTTCCCTTGACTATCTAAGAATCTAAGAAGCAATACAATTAAGCATATTGTGCAAATAACAGATCCCAAATCTGAAACAAAGAGTGGCTCCTTCTACGTACCTAGAGACGAAGCCTTTTCCGAGGTGAAGTCGGCTAATTTCTCAGTGAAGACATTTCGGTCGGTGCTTCGTGCAGTTGTTCCCTCAATCCAGAGCGCAATTATTGACGTCAATCTAGGATTCCCATACTTCACTGCCATTGATTCACTCTTCAGTGAAGGGTTGGATCTGCCAAAGCTCGAAGGGGCGGGCTTATTGCGGGGTGTGCTTCCTCGTTTGGTGAGGACTGTCTCTGAGAGAAAACAACAAGTCTTGCTATTTGAAACGCCAGAAATGATTGACAGTAAGCAAACATCAGTATTAGCTAGCTAGTTCAACAACTGCATGGGTCGAGTATTTACTGGAGTAAAATGTCAAATTGATTGCAGGGGACAAGTTCTCATGGCTCAGAGATGAAGAATTTGCTCGCCAATGCTTGGCTGGAATAAATCCCTATGCCATTGAGCTGCTCGAGGTAATCACAACTAGAATCTCTCTTAAACAATGAATGATGCATTTTTCTGATAACTTGATGAATGTGCAGACATTCCCTATAGTGAGCAAACTGGATCCGAACGTCTATGGGCCAGCAGACTCGGCAATCACAGAAGAAATACTTGAGAAAGAGATCAAAGGTGTCATGACTGTGCAAGAGGTAATGTGTGTTCATTGTTCAAAAACAAATCAATCTGACCTAACATGATCTAGCAAATCAATCTACAATAATAGGAGAATGTGATATACTAGAACACGGACAAAAGGGATATAAATTGATATCAAACTCATCAGGGACACAATTTCACAAACAAACCTGAGAGGATCACCGGATCGAATTTCAGACACATGAGGACTCCTCAATAATTAACTAAATCCTCCTTTCACAGGGTAAATTGACTTGGGGAAGAAAAATAGAGTACTTGAGAAAAATATGATGCACCCCTATTTATTGTGAAAGATCACAAATTTCCTCAATATTGGCAGAAACTTGATTCTACTTGGAACATCTTTACACTGACTTTGTCATCCATATGGAACTGATTTAGTAGGAACAAAAATTAAAAGGGCAAAATGATGAATATACCCTGATTTCTTCAGGCGCTGGAGAACAAGCGGCTGTTTATTCTGAACTATCATGATTTGTTCTTGCCATATGTGCACAAAGTGAGAGAGTTGAAGAACACCACCTTGTATGGCTCTCGTACCATCTTCTTCCTCACTGATGAAGGCACACTGCGGCCTCTCGTAATTGAACTCACCAGACCAGCCTCTGCCACCAAGCCCCAGTGGAAGCAGGTCTTCAGTCCTTCTTCGGATGCAACTAGAAATTGGTTGTGGAAGCATGCCAAGTCCCATGTCCGTGCTCACGATTCGTGCCACCATGAGCTTATCAGCCACTGGTATACCCATACAAAGACCACCGTTTTAATTCACCGCAATTATAAGTATTTCTCATTACCAACGGTTAAAATGGCAGGCTAAGAACACATTGCTGTGTGGAGCCCTACTCCATCGCAGCGCATCGGCAGCTCAGCGAGATACACCCCATCTATCAGCTGCTGCACCCGCATTTCCGTTACACCATGGATATCAATGCACTCGCAAGGCAGGCCCTCATCAATGCCGGTGGAATCATTGAGATAGCTTTCTCTCCGCTCAAGTACTCCATAGAGATCAGCTCCGTGGCCTACGACCAGAGCTGGCGTTTCGACATGGAAGCTCTCCCAGCCGACTTAATACGAAGGTATGCAACAAGTACTAAAAGCGTCATCTTTCAGGGATTTCCTCGATCTAATGGTGTGCACTGGCGCAGGGGAATGGCAGTGGAGGACGCCACGGCCGAGCACGGCCTAAGATTAACCATCGAGGACTACCCTTTCGCAAAGGACGGCCTCCTTATCTGGTCGGCGATCGAAGAATGGGTGCGGGACTACGTCTCGCATTACTACCCGACCGCGAGCGAGGTGACGGGCGACGTCGAGCTCCAGGCCTGGTGGCACGAGGTGCGGACCAAGGGGCACGGCGACAAGCAGGACGAGCCGTGGTGGCCCAAGCTGGAAAGTCCGGAGGCCCTGTCACAGACTCTGACCACCATTATCTGGGTGGCGTCGGCGCACCACGCGGCGGTCAACTTCGGGCAGTACCACTTCGGCGGCTACTTCCCCAACCGTCCATCGATCGCGCGGACCAAGATGCCGACGGAAGACGACGACGACGAGAAAAGCTTCGTGAAGTTCCTGAAGAAGCCGGAGGCGTCGCTGCTGCGGTGCCTGCCGAGCCAGATCCAGGCGACGGTGGTGATGGCGGTGCTGGACGTGCTGTCGAACCACTCGGTGGACGAGGAGTACCTCGGCGGGAAGCCGGAGGCGGCGTGGGCGGCGGAGCCAGCGATCAAGTCGGCGTTCGAGAGGTTTAGCGATAGATTGAAGGAGATCGAGGGGCTGATCGACGCGAGGAACTCCGATCCGGAGCTCAGGAATAGATTTGGGGCCGGACTCGTGCCGTACGAGCTCCTGAAACCCTTCTCGGAGCCCGGCGTCACCGGAAGAGGAATCCCTAATAGCGTTTCTATTTAAATATATTTTAAATTTAAAACCAATAATTAATTAACTTATTTACTTCCATGAATAATAAAAGATTTCCACGGAGTGAATTCTGATTATCCACTTATTTAAACATTTATGGGGAATTATTTCGATAAGCATTACATTATATATAGTCTCTCTAGATTTATAAATTAATTTTGTTATTTATCTTCCTTTACCTATTCTTAAGACGTACGGACTATAAGAGACATTTAAATAATTGTAATTATTATTTTTTTTTACTATCTTAATCCAACCGCAACAATTTGGCAGGAGAAGAAGATGATTGGCAAGCATAGGAGATAGGATAGCATAGCAAATGGAGTATTAATTAGAGCGAGGAGTAAAGAGGGACCCCTGTGAGACTGGTCCCTGCATCGACAATGAAAACATTGGCCGAGATGTACTTTGACGAATCGTGAAGCAGATACTGCACGAGCATAGTTATTGCTGGATCTGTGGTGCCGAGTGTTTTCAACGGAACTAATTTCTTTGCCACTGCACTAAGCCATGGACTCTCCATTAGGGAAGCTGTTATCTCCGATTTGAACAGTCCAGGCGCGATGGCATTCACTCGAATATTATAAGCACCCACATCCAATGCCATCGCCTGTTTATATAAGGTCATTCATTCATTCATCAATAGTTAACACATTTCTGCAAATAATTAATTGAATTATATGTTATGTAGTACTTACTATACTACCTGAGTGAGTGCAATGACGGCCGTTTTGGAAGCACCATAAGCGATCGCTCCTGGAGTGCGAGCGACAAGGAGTCCGGCAATGGATGAAACGTTGATGACGGATCCGTTGACCTTGGCGTCGCGCATCAGCCTGCACACGTGTTTGGAAACTAACCATGTACCGGTCAGATTGGTTCGGATGATGGCGTCCCATTCCTCCTTTGGCCAATCTAGTGATGCATGCACACCTCCTGATCGATGAACATCTAATTAATTAATTAATTACGAAGATCGAAAAGAAAGAGATTGAAACAGAACTACATATATTCGTATTACTAAAATTTAGTAGTATAATCAATTAAATTTATGTGATTTTTTTTTTGTCGTTTGAAAAGTACTCCCGTCGAATCTAAAAACTCCCTTTGAAAATTAGTATATATACCTCGAATTCCGGCGTTGTTGACCAACCCATCGATCCGGCCGAACGCGTCCCACGCTCTCCGCACACCGGCCGCGACGGCCGCCTCCTCGCCGCTAATATCCAGCACTACCGCCGCGGCGGCAGTCGGGTTTCCTGGTCGTAACGCGGTGATCTCCTCGCAGAGGGTCTTGAGGCGGTCGGCTCGCCGCGCGGCCGCCACGACGCGACAGCCTGCGCTGGCAAGGCTGAGACAGAGGTCGCGGCCAATGCCGGAGGAGGCGCCGGTGACCATGACCACCTTTCCCTCCAGCTTCCCGCCGCTCCCCATCGCCGTCGATCGAGATATATTGAGAGGAAAACTAATTAGCAGAAAAATTAAAAGCGAGGAGGAAAATAATAATGACTTCCAGGCGGCCAGCTGCTTCTTGGCAGTTTATAAATTAAATTAATTAAGCGAGGATCGGAATGACTGGGTTTTGATGACGACGCATCTGATCCGTTATTAATTTGCATCTATCGTTTGAGTAAACATTTACATTTTGCATGTATCATTTAAGTAATCCTAAACCAAACGAAACTACTCACAAAGGCAAAGCGAAACCATTTTCCATATAAATTTAGAACAAGAGAAACGTCACCTCCTCTCTTCTTTCTTCTAAAATAAAATGAGAGCGAGATCATTTTTAGTCAAAATAACTAAGTTAAATCTGTTTTAATATTAATATTATTATATATATATACGATAATATGAATTTAAATTCAACTAGTTTGAACCATAATATAAAAATGTATTAAAATTAGTTGATATTCAATTTTGAAAAAAAAAAAAATTAAACATATATCTTAGCAATAGGCCGAAGCGGTCCGAGAGCCTTGGTATCACGTGGTAATGTGTATCACGTCGAAAAGATTGTCTTTGATTTAAAATTTATTAAGTGCTATTAATTATAGTTCGTTAGTACCGAGGGGCAAGGTGCGTGTTTGAAGAATGCTAGTTGCCGTAGATCAAGTTAATTACTACTGGTCCAGAAAGCATTTAATCTTACAAGTGCTGTTTAGTTAGTTGACGGATTGTGGGGATACCATGCTCAATTAATTTGGTGTAAATGAATAGGACGGTGACTATGAATAAATTGTTAGATTTAATTTTAAGGTTATAAATATAATTTTATATAGAAAAAATTATGACTAATTTATAAGATAAAGATATCTTCGTTGGTATGAGATCTTTTGGATAAAGTTCAAGATCAAAATTATCAGAGCTCGGATTGCCAAAGGACTAACCGTCGATTGTGTATAAGAATCATGATCCAATTGAGTCATGTGGATAGAATATTGACCTTGAACAAAGGAAGTGGGGGCTTCCATGTCCAAATCAAAGGACTAGACACTATCACATTAGGCAGGAAGCCTTAGTTGCGGCTAGACAAGGAAGTTCTAGTAGGTTGGTTGGACTGAGGGACAGGAAGTCCTAGTTACGGCTAGGTAAGGAAGTCCTAATTGGTTGGTTGGATCGAGGGACAGGAATTCCTAGTTGTGGCCAAGGAAGGAAGTCCTAGTAGTTCAGTTGGATCAAGGGGCGAGAAGTCCTGGTGGGTCAAGGATTGGACATCAATCGAATAGACTTTCCGCTTGAGGGGATCTATGGTCATTTGTTTAGGGGGGGGGATTATTGGAGTTGCAAGGTTGCATACATAGTCCAACATTAAAAACACATGGAAAAGATCATGAGTTTATAAGAGAAAGATATCTCCATTGACATAAGACCTTTTGGGTAGAGCCCAATAGCAAAACCATGAGGACTTATGCCCAAAGTGGACAATATCATGTAATTGTGGAGATATCTAAATTCCTTTTTGACCCAACATGACTGAGGGGTAGAAAAATCTAGTGGACCGAGGATTGGACGTCAAACGAATAAACTTTCCACTTAAGGGAGCATGTGACCCTTCGTTTGAGAGGGGGGGTGGTGGTGGTGGTGGTTAAGGGATTGTTGGGGTTGTAAGAGTGTAAACAAAGTCTCATATAAAAAACACATGGAAAAGATCATGGGTATAGCCCATTATTTCTCTATTGGAATGAGGTCCTTTGGGTATAGCCCAAAAGCAAAATCAAGAGAGTTTAGACCCAAAGTAGAAAATGTCATGTTATTGTGGAGAAATATGAATTTTTTTTGGATCCAACATGGTCTCCCGCAAGCATCCAGTCACTCTTGATCTGTTCTGGATGTCCCCTCAACTTTGTTCAAGGCTACCTCATATGATATCCAGTCTGGACCATGACTATATATGATATCATTTGTTGTGACCTAATGAATTTAGATATATCCATAATAGTATGATATTGTCCACTTTGGGACTACTTCCTGATAGTTGGGCTCTACCTAATATGTCTCATACCAATAGAGATCTCTCTATTATTTTAAACTTATAAATTGTTCTATCTCTTTTTAATGTGAGATTTTGATTGTATTTCTAATAGAAACTTTATTGACTAATAGACGATAATCTTTTAAATAGCTAAACATACACTTATATAGATAAATCCTAACTAATAATGGACAAAACTATAAAATTACCCTAAATACTAAAAAATAGAAATTATCAAAAATAGAAAAATAAATGTTAGGAGGTTCCAAATAGACCCTAAGCGATGCTTTTTGAATCTAAAATTGAGGGGTTATCGGTTCCATCCGGTAACAAATCTAGGTCTTTGAACAAGCTTCATTTACAAACAAACAGTAACGCATTCTGATATCCGATCGAGTTAAAAAATATGAGCTTAATTTGAAATTCAAGAGGTTTTCGGGAGGTCTTCTGGGATCTATCCTATATTAGCTCGTAGTGAGCCGCTCACCAATTCATCAACCCAATATTTTTAAGTCAATTTCATATTAAACAAAATGTATTGATTAATTTATAGAACTTGGGACTTGTTCTTGAAATATCTAGGAATATAAGAAGTCTGCTGCCCACTATTACCGGGGGCAAACTTATTAACAGCGGGTCATTTTATTCAACGGCAGGAAGAAAGAAAAATTTATTTCTACTAAGTAAAAAAAACTTAAAATTAATCCAAAGAAAAATCTGAAATATGTATTTTTTTTAAATTTTTTGTCCTCTCCAATCAGCTGCGGTCAACTTCTCTGCTCTGCTACGAACTCGCCGTTGAATTAAAAAAAACAAGGATGACTTGACTTCCAGCTCAGGGATCGTGTCTGCATTCACGTTCACGTTGAGATATTTATTTACAAGACTGAACAACACAACAGATCTCACCATTAATATATACTGAATCACAAAACCTTCACAGAAGCTATCAACTATGGCGGAATATGGGAAGACGGCGAGACATGTTGCGCCTTGCGAGCTGGTGGCCGCCCGGCAGTTCACCGTTTCGTACACCATCAACTTAACGCTGACCAGCACTGGCGGTTTGTTCTCCCCGAACGACCTTTACAAGGTCAAGGACACCAACGGCAACGTGGTGTTCAAAGTGAAGGGTTTCTTCTTCAGCCACCGCTGCATCCTCCTCGACGCCGCCGGCAATCCTCTCCTCACCATGAAACCGAAGGTACGTACGTATGCAGAAGGTTTCATCATCAAAAACTTTACCTTGCATGCCCTTAAAATTATACTCACGTACGCTCGGTTCTTGTTAATTTTAGGCATTTAGTTGGCACGAAATATGGAGAGTATTCAGAGGAGACAGGACCAGCCCGAACGATCTGTTGTTCAAAGTGCGAAAATCCAAGATATTCCAGTGGAAGGACAACTTTGATGTGATCTTGCCCACCAACACCGACGAAGCTGCCCCATGTGACTTTAAGATAATTTCACGAAGCAAGAAATGCACCATTTGTATTGGCCAAACTGATGAAATCATAGCCCAAGTAATATAATTAAGCAAAAAAAAAAATACTCAAATTCAAGCTTTCTTTTCTTTCTCTCTCTGTTTTTCTTACATTTATAAAATTATATATATATATATATATATATATATATATA
>JBBPFQ010000038.1:4284303-4301309 GCA_037974815.1 Kaempferia elegans
TAGGTATTTGGAATCCCAAGTAGGTTGAACTACTGTTGTTTGGATATGTTTTCAAATTACTTTAAGTTAGGTCTTGCTTTTATTACTAATATATTTGTCGAGGGTTCAAGGACTTAGGAGAACACACAGTCACCAGTGGCTTTGGATTTGGTAGAGTACGGTGAAGGATGGTATGAAACACTCGATGGACCGAAAAGTATGAGGAACATTGGAGATAGCGAGACCTTGGTAGAAGACATAAATAAGCAAGAAGGATGGCATGCGAAAGAAGCCAACAAGCTTGCTTCATCCGAGGTACGAGAAGTTGCAGAAGAGTACTCCGGTAGAGTGAGAAAGATGACACGAGGATTGAGTCATATGAGTTCAATGTATCAAAGGGGCGAGAAGCCGAGAGAAAGTCAACGTGGGGTAAGCTGGTGAGATAAGTTGAACGACCTATACTTGGAATGGTGGTAGACTCAACCATAGACAGACTCGTGTGTAGTGGACTGAAAGGGTTTTCCATATTATTAATTTGGATCCTTCAATCCCCTCAGGGCGGTGCGATGGTTAAGGTTTGGAAGGTTGTCACATGAGGTCTAGAGGTCGAATCTCGGCACGCCCAAGCATATACCTCCCCTATGCCTTGACCATTTGCACTAATGGTTAGTACTCACCCGTCATTTACCTCCTCCGTGTTGGTACGAGGATGGATTAGCAGGGGTGCTACGGACGAACAAATCACTTTTTACCAGATGTGTAGTGGACTGAACCATTCAGTTCAGTCGACCTATGCACAATTTATCCATTATTTGTTTGACAACTTATCACTAAATTAAAATTGGGCGATTGGATATCAAGGTCAGGCAACTTGAAGCGCCGTGGAAGTTGATTTAGTAGTACAAATCCATTGTAAGCAGTATCAAACGATTGGAGTGCGATATCAAATGACCGAATGCCACTTAGTGAGCGATGCACAACACTGATATGAGGTTGACTGGGTTTCCATCGATCTAAAAGTTGATCAAGCGATCAGAAGGATGCCACGTCAATAAAAGGGATGAGCGAAGACCTCCTTGTGGATTAAAATTTATAGTATTTTTTTATTTAAGATGAAAAATATTGTATCAATGAAACAATTGAGGGTAAACTATAAGCAATTCTTCTCATCTATACAAAATTAAAGATGTTAAAAATTATTGGGGATTTAAAATTTAAAGTATTTTTTATTTTAACTTGAAAATTAATGTGATGGTAAAGTTATTATTATGACCTTGAAATCATAGATTCAAATTAAAAAAAAAAAGTTTTGTAGAATGTATAATAAAATTATGTACAATAAATCTCAAGGGGTCCATCACTTCTCCTAGACCCCTCGTTGAGGAAAGTTTTATGCGACCACTGGACTACCCTTTAAGATGAAAATTATTGCATATCTTCATAGACAATTGATCACCTTAGTCTAATTGTCACTTTGGCATTGTAACTAATCTTAAAGCATCGTCATCAACTCAAAAGAGTGTGTTAAGTAAATAGAACTACAAATCAAAAGGACAAATTAAATAGAACAATTGGATATCCGATGCATGCAGCTAACTGAGAAGAATGAATCCGACTTGTCCACACAAAAAAAACAAATCTCAGTAATAGTTGACTAAGTGAAGGGATGAACAAGAAATTAATGAGGTGTGATCCACATTATTAATTTGCAAGCAATGAATCAACTAGCCATTTCACCGGCAACAAGAATGACACAATATTTACAAAAACACACACACACACACACACACACAAGGAAGCAAAGCGGATCAAGTGTTTGAAGCTGAAAAGAAATGATGTTCTTTCACATATTGCAGCAAGAGGTCCTTCACCCGTCACATTCCAAATTTTACAAAGCAAAATATGAGATTACATCTCATTTCTCTCACTCCCACAAAATCTCAATGCTGCTATGCAAAGCAAATAACCCAAACACACAGATATGAAAGAAAGAGACTTACCACTGACACTCTCTATTCACAGGGACCTCACCTTGTAGAGGGCACCCAAGTTTGACCTCTACATTATATGTATCATCTTATCTTACTCTAGAAAACCAGTCTTTGTGAGCACGGCATTCCTCACCTTGCTTAGATCCCTACCCTTGAGTGTCCTCCCAGCTCCTTCACAGACAGAGGAGGATGAGATCTGAGTCTTTGCCATCTTCTTGGCAAGCCATTCATGGGGAGGAGCTCGATCATCCTCATTGTCGCCCTCTTCTTCGTCATCATTGACATCGTCGTTTCTTCTGCCACCAGTTTCTTCCGCATGAGTTCCCCGGCCATGCTTGTAGATCTTGGACCAGTCGGGGATGCTAACTGGAGCGGTGCTTCGACTGACTGTTCTACCACATGGAATCATCCTTGCACCACTTGAAAGACTCCTAGTGGAAGTAGTAGTTGCACAAGTATGACACTTTAAACACTTACCTGATGTAGGCTGCTTTGGACTCGGTCGATCTCTACTATCCACCGCAGTTGCCCAAACCTCCTCTTCCTCAAAGTCCTCATTATTATTGCTTGCCATGTTCGAAGCTATTAACCAAAGCTGTGCATTTGCTTCGGGACAGGTTGTGTGTATTCAAGAAGGGAGACATGAGTACTATATAGGGAGCTGTTGGCTGAATTAACCAAATGGGTCGGTCTCTTTATTGCACCCCTACCACCGCCTATAAATTAAAGCAAAGTACTGAGGGAATTGAGAGGGATGGGGGTTGAGTCGAATATCCAAAGGATAATTAGGGCATGATCGAGGCAAAGGTAGCCCCGGTGAAGAGACAAATGCAGGAGCAAGCATCTGATGTCGATCGATGTGACTTGAGGGCAGAATAATACTGTCGGGAACAGGTAGCTGCAATATATATCCACAAAATGTCGCGAAACTCATTTTCTTCAAATGGTAACAGTTTGAATGTGTCGGTTGGCTGGAAAATTTAAGTTAGCTCTCACTGGCGTGGGAGGAACAAGAGGTGGAGGAGAGGCATTGGACAATCTTCATGCGTTGTCTTGTTCGGATTAGTTCAGGTCAGATTGAAGCGTTTGGGTATGAGATTCGTCAGCTCCAGCTTAGAACACCATGCAAGGAAGTGCAGGATAGGGCTCTATAAAGTAAACTGGTTCCCCTGCATGCTGCTTCTTTACCACGGTCTCAGACTCTCAGGTGATGCTGCATCGAGATGCGTGAAGGGGCGCTCGGTCTTCCGGTGTCCCTTTTAAATCGTGTTCCCTCCCCCTTATTAATTCCATACGTCTTGGCGTGTACACCAGAGAGAGGCCGGAATTACCGCAAAAACAGCACATCGTTATCATCTTCGATCGTCTTACTGTAGTTGCTTAAATAAATAATCAAAGGAACAGTTTTGATTCCACGTGTTATCCTTCGGGCACTACCGGAATAATCATTTATACACCTGTGTCCTCGATGCATTGACTGTACGTACCATGAGTCCTAGTGTAATTCACACTCGAAACGACATTCAATAATACTATCTCAGTGCTCCTTTACTAATAGTAGACTAGATTTATTTGTAATGCGACTCTATCGTCTAATAAAAGTTTACCAAAAAAAACAAAAAAAAAAACAAAAAAAAAAAGAAAAAAGAAAAAAGAAAAACAACAATGATAAACTCACTGAAAAAGGCCTGACTTTAGGGATCCGCCGTAATTTGCAATTGAGTTGGAGCTTGAGCCACGATTCGCGTAAAGGCCATCTCAAGGTTACCTGAGACCCTAAAAATTTTAAAAGTTTCTCTTACCTTTTTTTTATTCAGTTAATTCATTTTGATTGAGTCCAGTACTATTTTTACATGATAAAATTATTAATTCGAATATTATAAGGGAGGACATCTAGCGAAAGGGCTGAGTAAGTAAAGTCCCGAGTACCTCTCAGGCACAATGAGTCCCGAGTACAGCTCGGGCATAGTAAAGTCCCGAGTACATCTCAGACTAATATTATTAGAAACCCCTCAATTAAGAGTGTAGCCCCTCTTATGAAAGGTTCGCACGATCCTCCCCCGGAAATTTCTGTATTAATTACCAAAAAAGGGAGAGATCCTATTATTACGGAAAAATATTTATTACTTAATTATTTGGTAATAAATAATTGAAATAGCAATAAAGGATATAGTCAGAGATTCTTTTCCCTTTATTGACAGGTTCCTAACCATCGGAGAGATTGTTAAGTCAGCCATAATTGTGGAAAAGAGACACCCGCCGCCTCTATATAGAGGGGGGTAACCCTAGATAAGGGCATCTAAGTTCTTTTCTCGCAACTTTTCTCTCTTTTTGATTCTGACTTGAGCGTCGGAAGGGTTTCCGCCAGAATTCTTCGGGTTGGTTCCTTCTAACGTTCGTGTTAACCTCGCAGGCCTCCCTGTTCTTCCTTGTCATCGGCGTCCACCTCATCGCCTTCGGTTGTTCCCTTGGCTCCGGCTCTCCACGTCACTCGTCGCCGGAACAATACACTATCATCATCATTATTATAGTTGATGCATAATAACCTCAATTATTTGGGGGTCTACTACATAAAATCTCTATCAAGATTGAACTCTATGGATCATGGAAGAGTCGATCAACCCTGACAGAATAAACATGGTTGAGAACAACTTGATGCTTTGATGCACCATCTCTAATCATACTAATTTATCAAGTTAAGTCCTAGTGGTTTGGTACATAGATGTCCTAACTAAATAAAAGTTTTGTTGTTGGGTACATAAATGTCATACCTAAATACAAGTTTGTACAATGCTATTGAACCTACCAAATATATTGCTCCTCTTTAATCACGCCCAAATCATCATTAACATAATTTTTGATCACTCATCATGCACTGAAATTACTCCCAAGTATTCTAAGATAGTAATTAAGAACTTCTAAGCCTTACGGATAGCAGAAAAATTCTCAGTATCAGGGTGTTTGGTGTCCTGATTCTGCCTAAATCTTCAACCTAAGACGTTTAGCACTTGAAGACATTAGCATTTTTTTTTTCCTTGTATGGTTGAAGACATTAGCATAGCGGTGGAAAAGATTAGTAATTGACATCTAAATTGGTATACACTATAAATAAGGAAGCTGATTGATCAAGGCATATGTAAAAGATTTGCTGTCAGTGATTGAAACAGAAACGTAATAATGACATAATTGATCTTCAATACCTTGTGTTGACGGGGATTCTGAATTGGTCGCGATGCTGCCGCAACTGCCCTGAGAGCAACTAGAACCCTGCGATATGGAAGCAGTTGCCAGTTTTCTCGGAGGCAGTCGGACCAGCCATGTTGGTTGGCTTGGTGGAGCAACGCCGCCGGTCAATCCAAGGTGGCCGTGGTTAACCATGACGTGAGCCGCCCCTGCCGCTACCGTTGAAACTTTAGCTCCAACGGCATCTTCATCATGTTTCTCCCCGGGCAGCCCTGGCTTCGGCGACCGGATGGAATTCTTCCTCTCCAATCTCTTCCTCTTCGCCTCCAATCGCTTCAAGCTCTGCATCTGCTTCCGCTTTCTCAGATCCTCCTCCGTCTCCGAGGGCAAAGAGCACGTCCTCGTCAAGGCGGCAACGGGGACGGCAGGGAACTCAGGCTCCTTCGGCAGCGTCAAGAAAGAAGCGACGGAGGTGGAGCGGACTAGCTTTTTCCCCTTGCGTTCCGCGCCGAAGTACCCGCCGAGGGAGAGCCCGAGGTTGAGCTCGATCTCGTCCGAGTCATCTTCCACCATCTCCGTTGGCTCTTCTCCGATGCTATTACCCACGAATCTCCGTAAAAGATCTCTTGGGGACTTCTCCATACCTAATCGCCGCAGCCCTTTCTCCCCCTCCCTTCCTCGTCCTCCAACATCAAGAGATCCAAAACCGAAGAAATCAAATAAACGATGAAACTATCAAAACTCCACCAAAAAGTGAAATTTTATCTAAATTTTGTTTTCCTTTTTTTTTACCAATACCGGCTCGCTGGATTAGAGTTTGATTAAGATCTTCTGATAAATAGACATGGAAAACGCGCGAAAAAGAAGATCCACAGCGCGAAGAAACCGAAAAGAAAGATTGCCTCCTTTGAGTGGAACTGATAAAACGTTCAGAACTCCATTATTACGGGGACAACGACAGAGACGCCATTAGCGATAAACGAGAAGGAGAACAAAACAAGTGCCGAAGAAGAGAAGAGAAGGAAGAGGGAGAGGGGATGAGCGCTCCGCTGAGGTGCGACACGTGTCTACCTCGGGCATGCCACGGCGGGCACGTTTCGGTAGTCGCCCCAGGCTGCGTCGTCGCGAAACAAGCGGCGCGATTCTTCCGCCCCCTTCATTGGGCAAGCTATCGGGCAGGTGTCGGTCGAGCATGTGGGCCTAGGTTCCACCGGCACGTGTCTCCGCCACCCCGTGGGCTTTCGTAACAGCGCGGGCTCTGGTGAGCTGGCCACGTGCTCGACCCAGCGCGGAGGACCCGTAGCGGGCCCCGCAAAAGACGGTATCCGTCAAAGCAAGCAAGTCGCGTGTCGGCCTCCCCCCACTTGCGCGACATCGTAAAGCGAAGCGACGCGTGAGGCGCCGCGTCTTTGGCCACGTGGTCTCCGACAGCGACCTCGGTACAGCTTGCGCCCCGTGCTAAGCTGCGCTTTTGGAATACGTGTCGGACATCGAGGAACAGGAAGGCGACGTCGGCATCGCTCGCTGAGGAGGGGAGATCTCCCCTGGATTCGGCCGGCTGTGTCGAGTAATATTCGATGACGTTATCTGGATTCTGGCGCATGCCATCCATCCGCTCGATCCGGGCACGTGGACGCATCAACCCTGCCTTCGATGCATCCCGCAACCAATCTCAGCCGTTAATTTTCTGAGGACTTATTTGGCGAGATCACATCGATCAAATGCTTTTAAGACAGGCATATTCTATTGAAGTTTTAAAAAGCTCCATCGAGAAAAGTAAAAACTCTCTTTACTATTTAACAAATCTCTAAATAATTTTTATGGACCTCTACTTTTTCATTAATTTTTATCACATATGAATAAAATTATAAATTTATAAATTACCATTAAAAAATATTAAAAAATAAAAAATAAATTACATTTTATCAAATAAAAGAATTAAATAAAAATATCTATTAATTTTTTAAATTTTAATTAAAAAATATTTTAATGAGAAGCAACTTGGGAGTAGAGGTAGTTAAATTTTATAGGAGATGCTTAGTTGACTAAAAGGTTATAAATTTTTTATAATAGACGAAGGGAATAATTTTCGACGGATGTATAATCTAAAAAAAAAAAATTCTTCTCTCCTCTTAACTAACTTAACGATCAACTATAAATTACTGTAATTTATTTATTTTTTTTATATAACTTAACAAGAGTACCTCACCTTTCTATTATAATCTAATAATCTTATCTTAGGAGTATTAATGAAAATTTATGTTATTTAATATATTTTATTCGATAACAAGCTATTCCGAATAAATAATCTGGAATGTGATTATTTTTTTTAGATTTTTAAGTCAGGTTAATAAAAAAATAATTTTAATTTTTTTTTTGAATATTTTTTTTTTTCAAAATGAGTATTTAAAATTAAATATTATAAATTATATTTTATTCATTATAATCTTGATTATTATATGATTAACTGATAGTTACCTAATGAACATAACTTGAACCCAGCTTTGCTATCTTTTTCATTTAAGATGGATTATCAACGAATTTTCTAAAAATCTAATTGTTCAATTTGTTTTGGATTGAAACCGATCACTTACGAATTTTGTTAAAAAGATAATTTTAGAAATGGATGAATTTTTAATTAAAATTTTTAATGTCTTAGACTAAGTTATCTTAAAAAAATTTAAAATTTTATTTTTATAAAAAATAATTAATCAAGATAACATTAAATCTAGGATGAGCAATCTGATCCCATAAAAATCTTAAATCGGAGAGAAATCATAATGAATAATTCAAAAGTTTACTTAGGCGTGAATAAAAAAATATTTTTACGAAGCATTTATTAATATGATCGTTTAGAAAAGTAACATTTGTTTAGGATAAAAAGATATATTTATTTTTCAAAAAGAAGTAATAAAATATATTTTTAAAAGTATTCAAAGTAATCTGTCTGACATATCAAAAAGGACCCATATAGATAATACATCATTATGTGATTCATGGAGAATCATTCGTCTCGAAGACGTTGAAAAGTTGAGGTAGTGGACACTCCTTTTCATTCAAGGCTCATGTTGTTTGCATTGTTTAATAATTTGCACTGGACCAGTCTGTTGAGTAGATTGAATTAAGACGACTTCTATAGCGATGCATTTGTCTAATCGATCAATTTAATTTTTATTTTTTAAAAAATAATCATCACATGCGAGTCAAACCCGAATCAAACTACCTTATATTATTCAAATTTATTTGATAAAATAACTGTACTAAGCCAAATCTAATTTAAAATTAACCAAACAATTATTGACTTGATTTCTATTCCATATTTTCTTGGTGTTCAAACGCTCTTCGAGCACATGTTACATGTAGTGTTGATTCTAGGACTCGAGGATAGTTCACACAGCTTTTGTTCCAGTCCATTAATTCCTCTTTCAATTCTCTATAGATAGCGAAGAGTCCATTATCCAATGCCTTCCAAAGGAAGCCCAGGGTTTTTTTAATCGCCAGATTCGCCACTACACTACCAAATCAGCTTCCAAGTACTCTTATAATGCCATTTGATGATGCTGGCTTCATCGCCTCGTGGTGCTCACAAGCTCCTTGTAGCATGACTTTGTCTAGTAAACACCATTATTGGACCTGTACTAGATGATTTATCATCCTCTCTACTTAATATATCAATGTTGGTACTTGCAATAGACAACATTGACCTGGTCGAAAGCAGATACTTTGATAGGCTGAATAGTTAGTGTCAACTAAAAAACAAAAATAGCTATACTCTAACACCTAGTTTTTGTTTTCACTTAATAAATTGGTAATGCACATTCGACTCTATTTCTACGATAGATTTATTAGGGCTTCATCCTCAAAACCTCATTTGAGTGACACCAGTGGTAACAATCCTTCCGTTACTTGGTTTCCAGATGTACTCATGGTTTCCAAATGTGCTCATCATTGATACATTGGCATATGTACATTACGTAACCACCTCCACATGTGGGATCAGTGATCTTGTATTTGAGTGTTGGTGTTGGGGGTACAACATATAATTCAGAGTTTTAATATATAATTAAGGTTAAAGGTAGATTAATTGTGATATAACCAGTCATGCTAAGTTTGTAGGTGTAAGATATTTGACAAATGTTAAATTGTAGGCGTGAACCAAACCGTGATTAGTCCTAGTGAATCTATGCATCCAAAGTCCTAATTGAGAATTAGACATGAGCAAGTCTTGATTGGAGACTAAGTAATAAAATTTATAGCCAGAGGTTAGGTGAATCAAGTCAAAGTGATTAAGGCTTGATAGATAAAATTCTAACTGGAAGCTTGGTGAATCAAATCAAAGTGATTAAGATTTGACAGATAAAATTCTAGCTGGAAGCTTGGTGAATCAAGTCCAAGTGTGTGAAATTAACTAGAAGCTAATTGCTTGACAAAAAAAATCCAAGTGTGTGGAATCAGCTAGAAGCTGATTGCTTGGCAAAACTGAACTAGACAAATTAAAATATAATCAAGTAAATGTGAGTAACTTTACATTTTATATCGTACTCATTATATGTAAACACTGCAAGGAAACATGTGTTAGATCATAGAAAATCATACTACAATAAATATATCTTTCCGCAATGTGCAATTAATATATACTTAGCTCACATTGCATGTTGCACAACTCCAAACTACTAAAAGTCACAACACTTCGATAGTGTATGACCGCATGCTGCGGTAAAGTGCATCCGCAGCGTGCACCCGGATGCTACGGATGCACTTAATCGCAAAATGTTGTAGATGCACTTTACCGCAGCGTGCGACCACGCGCCGTGGATGCTATTGTACCTTATTTAATTATAATCTCACATCTACACATTTTATACAATTATCATACAACCAATATATCATCACAATTACATCACATATTAATACCAAAAACTAAAACATTTATAACTTGACAAAAATTTAACAATATCATATTTTACTAAAATAATAATTCACTTAGTAGCAAATACATTTCAAACTAATCGTACAAATTCACTTAACAACATAAATATTTTACTAAAAAGTATAAAACACTTATATGAGAGGAAGGTCTGCATAGATCGCATATTAAATGCTTTTTAAATGACGATAACATGCCACTAAATCCTTGGAACTAAATCGGACCACCAACCTTTAGGCATGCCTTCCAAATACCATCCACAGCCACCTACATAATAGATATAAGATAAAATTAAGATCTAATATACAACAGATTGTTAAGCCATATGTAAGCAAAGTCTACAAATTAGATTGCATTTATTGCATGAAGAAGTAAAAGAGGAATATGAGAAGGAAAGAAATATGAAATTGCATCACTAAGATGGGTTTACGATTAAATATCATCATAGCAAGAAAATGATTCAGATTTTGTCCATGTCAAAATAAAAACTGATTCTGCTAGATTCAGAATAACTTTAGTAGAAAAGAAGAAAATGATAAATGACCCGATGACGTCGACAGAAGGAGGGAAAGTGGTTTATGTAAATAAATTATTTTGCGATTACTTGAAGCAAACTAGAGGAATATGTGAATTGTCGAATCAAAATATCGTATCCTACGAACCATGCTGAGAATTTTTTTGGCAATATAAAGTAGGCTAAATACATTGTTTTTTTTTTCTTTCTCACCCAAGTACCAAGACAACAAGGTTACATTCCCATACCCCATTCTTAATTAAGTGACCCATATAACATCCAGGGATGCAATCCAGACTTTTAGCTTGTTAATCAAACCTTCAGATGCACCTTGAACGACATTGGAAGTCTAATGGGAAACCCATACAATTGTGAGGATCATGCTAGAACCTCCAAGTGGGTATTATATATAGGTCTGGATAGAATGGTTTGATTGTTCATGTATAAAGCACCGAACACCATTGCAAGAACAACATTGCATGCAAGAAATGGGCTGATATCTGTTAATAAAAGTATAATCAATCAAGGTGTAAAATGCACATAACTAAACTGCAAGCAGTAGGAACATTTCAAAACGAATACAAGTAAATTGCATACAAATACGAACCCATAAAAAACAATATACAAAACAATTTAATAGATAATCTGTGTTCCAAAAGTAAATTATAGATTTCTTTTAGGGAAATGCACTACTCGATAAAGGCACAATCCAAAACTTGCCAGTTGAATAAATTCAGTATTGTTACAAAACCATGAAGTATTACAGTCTTATTTACATAGTTTAATTAATCTACGGACAAATAACTATGTAAAAAGGGTATCATCAATCACGTGAACAACAGTTCCCTGAAAGCATCAAAGAATAAACCCCACAACTCTGGAGAGAAATTAGAGAATGGCGATTCATAAGTACCTTCTGGAATGGTTTGAAGACGAGGCAACCTCGCAGGAATCGGATATCCGTTTTGATCCTCTTCCACCAAGAACGGTCCAATCGTCAATGGCTATTACTCCTCCAACTTCTCATCTTCCTCCTCCTCATCCGTACCCGCCCCCACAGTCACGTCCAGCAACGACACCGACCCTCTGACATGCCGGTAGTACCTAGGGCTCTTGCATCAGGGTCCATACTGACCCCGCCTCCTCCGCCTAGGCTCATCCACCTCGCCTTCGACTGCGGCACCGCGGCGACGGTTGTGCTCCCTCTCAACGGCATGGGCAAAGTCAAAGATCTGGCTTAGGGTTTTTCTGTGCATGTAGTAGGCGGAGACGACAACGATGGAGGCGCTGATGAGCACCACCACAACAAGGTTGAGAGCGTAGGCGCTTATCCCGTGTTTCTTTGATGGGCTCGACTCCCCTCGGATTAGGGCTCTCTTCCAGACCCTCGAAGAGAAGAGGGAAGGAAAGAGGTTCAAAGAGTAGGAGGGGGCTGCCGAGAGCTTGAAGAGGGAGGGAAAGGGAAAGGGGGAGGCACTGATAGATTGCAGGGGGTCATAGGCAGAGAGCACAGAGAGGAGGGAGGTCTGCTCGAGCGGGCGACGAAGGAAAGAAAAAGAGTTTTTTCTAGAACTGAAAACGGGGGATTTTGTAGCCAACACAGGAAGGAAATCAGATTTTTGACGGGGCATCTGCAGCAAACTGTGAATGCGCTGTTACAGATATTTTTAACGACGAATCTTGCACGCTATAAATGCTATATTATTAATTAATATTAATAGCGTACATTAAACGCCGTTAAAATTATATTTAATAATATATTTTCGTTGGTCAGAAAAAAAAAGTTTACGAAGGTTTGTGGTGCGGTCTATAGGTTTAGGTATTTATTTATTTTTATTTCTTAATATTATTAACAATATATTTTTATATGATGTTAAAATTTTATAATATTTATTGAAAGCATATATTTTTGCACGTCATCATTTATATTATATAATAAGTATTAACAGCGCACTCCGTACGCCGTTAATATTAAGTTTTAACAGCACACTCTGTATGCCGTAGAAAAGTTTATTGACAGCATATTTTTTTTGCACGCCGTCGTTTGTATAAATATTATACTATCCGCAGCGCACATAATTAGGCGTGCCGTAAATACTATTATTAACGACACGCTTTAACTGTGCGCTGTTGATGATACGCTGCGGAAAGTCATTTTTATTGTAGTGTACACTAACATTATTAATAATTTGTAGACCTTTACTCCACTTCTCATTTAAAGAGAGGTTTGGTGGAATTTGAGGGTGCATAGAATAGGATGCAACTTAGGTCATGACATCTCTGAACGATGTTATATTATTTTTGCTAGTGCATGTTTCTTTTTGTTTATTGTTTCTATTTCATCACAACTTAAATGTATTACACAACATACGCATTATCTAATAATGTACTTGAGTTGTGTTTGTGGAAAAAATAGAAAATAATATGCATTGCCTATTCACTCCCTCTAAGCAAGCTATATTTGATCCTACACACATTTATTATTTATTATTGTCGTATAAGTTATAGTAACTGCATAACATATACGGGTTGACTCATCAGGGTCAAACTTGATCTGATCCATTTATTTTTTCAGCTCCTGAGGCTAGAAATGGAACAAACTCTCTAGATAATAAGAGTTCAAATTTTATCTAGGACATAATATATATATTTGGGGAGTTTAAAAAATTTATGATATTGGGTTTTTTATCATGACTCATTTATAATTTCTTATTTATCTTGGTGATCGATGATCATCTTCCATGGGGTGAACCAATTACCTCCATATAATGTCCTTTTTTTCTTTTTGCATCAAAAACCATTTCAAGATTTATTTCTTGATGTTGATAATTTTACATTTTTTATGACAAAATTTAATTTTACTGCTATATATGAATTTAGAATATTGTAGATGTGATTTTGTTTGAAAATCTAATTTTTGAAAAAATTATTTCAAAATTTTTAGAGAATAAATTATACTATCATTGAATAATATTGTTTAATTACTTAACATTAAATATTCCTTTTATAAAATTTATACGTATTAATGTATTATATTACACATACAACGTATACGAGTGATCGTTAGTATGTCTATATATATATTAATTAGCAAACAACACTTTGCAAACAATGTATATATTGATCATTTGAATATTTATAAGAGTAATCATGGGTAGAAACTTATCTTAACAACTTTAAAATGTTATTATATATAGTACAAACAAATTAAATGATATATATTTTTTTTCAAAGAACATAGTCAGAAAATGTAAACTTTGATTTTGTACAAATTCAAATCTCATATATATTCCACTAAGAGAGGTGAATCTAGAGAAATTCATATATATCCACTATATATAGTTTGTTGAGAATTGATACTCACTCTTTTTCTATTAGTAGGTGATCGAATCAGTATTGAAATGCTTAATTAAAGCACAGAAACGTACAGTCAAATTTATATATGAGATCTAAGATGAACAACAACCACCTCCTTTGATAGCAGAAACATCGTTGTTGCTCATACTGATTGTTTGCCCCCTGGGCAAAGATGTTGAATGAGACGCTGCCTCGAGGGCCTTTTTGCTGACAACTTGATAAATTTGGTTGAGAACCTCAGTGAATGCTTGCTCTACATTTGTTGATTCTAAAGCAGATGTCTCCATGAAAAAAATATTCTCCTTCTCAGCAAAATTGGTGGCCTCCTCAGTGTTAACAGCCCTAAGATGTCGAACATCTGCCTTATTCCCAACAATCATGATTACAATACTAGAATCAGTGTGCTCCCTTAGTTCCTTCAACCATCTTTCAATATTATCAAATGTCACATTGCGAGTTATGTCATATACCACAAGTGCACCGACCGCTCCTCGATAATAAGCACTTGTGATTGCTCGATATCTAGTATATATATATATAGTTTGACAAAAGAAATAAACATGCATATCAACTGCTATTAAAGCAAAGATATATAAATAATTGCTGTAGAATGAGCTAATTATTAAACCAAAAGTTTCATTATTAGATAATAACAAAATGAGTTAATTATTAAACACAATGTTTCAGATAATAATAAAATGAGTATATATTTATAAGCCATAAGGTCAATTAATGTTATTTCATACAACATGACTTCAATTGCTTGGTGCACACCAACATTTTGATTCCCTTTTTTCCAAATAATAAAAAATAGTTCAAAAGGTACTACTTTTTGAAAGAAAATATTAATCTCTGAAGTGAAAAAATGTACATTATATATCATTTCTATATTCAACTAATTATTTTTCCTTACAATCTATATGCCATAATTAGTTGCCTGGTTAGTGGATCTTATAGAAATTAGCTAGATTGTTGCTACGTACAGATGATATGACTTAGTTTAGCACCGTGCGTATAGCTATGTACAAAAGAAAATCAGACAAATAGAAATTATATATTAAGCATTTCATAGAATGATGAAACCCAAAAAGAGTTATGAAACACATGCCTACAAAGGAAAAAAAAATGGAACAAACAATTCATTTATTAATTGTCTAAGATCTCCCATTTTCTTCTAGAACATAAGGAGATCAACAACTTAAAATTAAGTTGTGTTTTGATTTATATTGCCATGAATATGTTAATCAATTTCAGATTAGGTCAAATGAACAATCAAATATAAACGATTAGAATAAAAAAGACCCTTTTTAGATAAACTTGTTTGTCTGCATCTAAACAAAACATGCATGAGAAAAGAGGGCAGGAAGAAAATATTATATATCAGAACCTTTCTTGGCCTGCAGTGTCCCATATCTGAGCTTTGACAACCTTTTCATTGACTTGAATGCTTCGTGTGGCAAATTCAACACCAATTGTGGCCTTTGATTCAAGGCTAAACTCGTTACGAGTGAATCGTGAGAGGAGGTTTGACTTTCCTACCCCAGAATCACCTATCAATACTACCTTGAAAAGGTAATCATAATCATCGTCTTTTCTATAAGCCATTTCTCCAACGCCCTCAACAACTTGCTATTTCTATAATGCGACAATCAAACCTACGTTAACAAATTGCTTGCTCAAGCATTGTGGAAAGAATTTTTAGGAATCATCAATGAGAATAACAACCAAAAATAAGAAGTGAAAGTTTCTATCGCCAATCTATAGAGGGAGAGAAGCTAAAATGGAAGGTGTATGCGTGACGATGACGAAAAACTAGTGGTGACAATGTGAAAGTAACTATTTGTAAAAATAGTAATTTAAATTAGAGTGTTTTTAAATGTCTTATATAAAACCTATGGAAAGTCTAAAATTATTCTTGTACATAATGTGTGGTTCTTACTACTTTATTTAACATAGAAAAGTGTGGGGACAATCGATCAAATATAAGGTGGGGAAGATTTGATGATAGCTAATAAAATATTATGTACAAGTCAAAATGTGAATTCATTTTATACTTTATAATCATATTTATTAATTTATATTTAGTTATTCGAATTCATATTTCATTCTAGGTTGTGTTTTGGGTTCTAGATTCTGCTTGTATTTGATTTGTGGTTGTCGAATTTTTTATTTCTAATTTGATTCTATCAAAGATTACAATTTTCATTTTCTTATCTAATTGTCTTTTAACCTAATTAATACAAATCATCAATAAAGTGATAAAATATTTTTCTCCATCAAAAGATGAAGTATCAAAAAGTCTACATATATCAATGTGTATTATTTCAAGAAGTTGAATGCTTTTTGTTGCTCTTTTCTTGCTATATCTAGCTTGTTTTCTCTTAATACAATCCATATATAAACCAAGACCGATAAGATCTATATTATATATAATTTAATTTTTTACCAATCTTTCTTTTATTTTTTTTAGATATATGACCCAAACTATTACCACAAGAAAGCAAAACATTCATATTATGTTTAATTCTAATATTTTGATATATAGTAAGTAAAGATTTAGCAAATTGATTATCAAAGTTTAATTCATATAAGCCATCAGTAAAAATTTCATAACCAATAAATCTTGAATTCTTATATAAATTAAAAGTCTTTTCCAAATTTAAAGCAAAACCACAAACATCATGTTTTGACAGAGAAATAAGTGTTGGTGCAGGTATGACCATGAAATATAATTTTGATATTTGATTGCATTTAAGGGTGCGTTTAGTAGGCTGTAATCAGCCTTGTAATGTAATCTGGATTACATTACAAGACTAATTACTTTATTTGGTATTAACTTAACTCTGTAATGTAATGTAATTCAGATTACAAAAGTTAATAAACTTTTTATAATCTAAATTACAAAGCAAATACTACGTAATCCGGATTACATTACAACTCAATATTTAATATGGCAAAACACCCCTAACTTATTTCATCAAAGCACGATAAAAAAAAATTCGCTAACACTACCGCTATCTCCGGCGCCGGCCACACCGCCGCTGCCGCCGCAGCC
>JBBPFQ010000038.1:4317249-4331181 GCA_037974815.1 Kaempferia elegans
CAAGTGAATTCAAGCTTAGTCAACTTGATCCGAGAATGATTACACTAATAATCTTTTCCTTTTTAATGTTTGATAATATATTTAAGTTATGCTAATCTATTAGCCTAACTTTCATTTTCATCCCATGGAGAAAGATTTCCTAAATTAAATCCTACTTGCACAGTTGAATAATTTTAAAGTTTCAATCAAACAATGCTTCATTCAGATTTCAATGACAAAATGATTCTTTCGGTTGTCTCTTGGTCAAATTAGTCGACTATATTTTTGTAATTTTCAATAACTATATATATTTTCTTGAAAATCATAAGTCATGAAAAAAGTGAGACAGTGGAACTAAGGAAATCCCTTCGCGTTAGTGTATGATTTTCTATGATAGTGATTGCACATAGAGAAACATTTATTTACGATAAAACATTAACAAACGTACCCAAAAAAAAAAAAATTGTATCCATGAGGCGAGATTCGCTTGCCCGTATTCTTCGTAGTTATCAATTTTGTCGGACCTTAGTATTCAGTTATGGCGTTAGCAATCAGGATGCTTCGCTCTACCTCTGAATCGGGTTTATGATTAAAAGATTCCGCTTTATTTTTAAATTAAAATGTGGTCCCCCTCCAACTGATGAGTCTTAACATTCCGCATACCGACTCCGATTAGATCGCTCGGCTCAGCTCTCTCCTCGGAAAAGCTAACCTTTCTCGGCCACCCAACTCGTTACCCTCCCAAGAGATACCGTAGGGCCCACTGGGCATAATACGTGTTAATTCGAGCCCCGTACGCTTAAACCTTTGTTATACGTCACCCCGCTCTCTCTCTCTCTCGCCAACCCCAGCCCTATATATCTCATCGACCCGTGGTGCGGGCCGCGTCGGTCTACGAGTCGCCATAAAAATTAAATAAGGGCGATTCAAAATTTGTGAGGCTGAGGTGCTCGATGGATGGGCCATGGCGGAGGAGGAGAAGGAGAAAAGAAAGCGCAATTAAAGCTGGGAATATGTGGCTCAGTTCTCAGGTTAGAGCAGCGGCAGCAGACCCTTATCCCCCCTCCGCTTGCTTCATTATTGGAACGACGAGGACCGACCAAAAAACAGAGGAGGAGGAGGAGGAGGAGGAGGAGGAGGAGAGAAAGGAGTAAAGTAATGCGTGGTTTGGAGGACGCGGCTGGTCCCCGCGGCGAAGTCGAGGATGAGGATGAGCCGGCTGCTACGGCGGAGGATGAGGTCAGCCTGCGGCAATGGGTGGACCAGCCCGGCCGGGCAGTGGATCTGCTCCAGTGCCTCCACATCTTCCGGCAGATCGTCGACGCCGTCAACGCTGCCCACGTCCAGGGCGTAGTTGTCGGCGGCGTACGTCCCTCCTGCTTCGTCATGTCTTCCCTGGATCGCGTTTCCTTCATCGAGTCCGCCTCATGTTCCGACTCCTCAGAGGACGACGATTTGACGTCGGGCCGCTCAAGGCTTGGCGGCGGTTCCTCCCGGCTGGTGGCCTCCGAGGAGCCGGGTGGCGGGGTCGAGGACGAGAAGGCGGCGTTTCCGATGAAGAAAGTGCTGCAGATGGAGGCCGCGTGGTACACGAGCCCGGAGGAAGATGCTGGGAAGCCAGCTACATTTGCGTCTGATGTTTACCGATTAGGTGTCCTTCTTTTCGAGGTTTGAAGATCTTTCACCTCTTTCTTCGTGCCTTTTTCTTGATTTGTTGTTTGGTTGGGCGGCTAATTGAGATGGGATTTTCTTGTCTAGCTGTTCTACTCGTTTGAGTCGCTAGAGGAGAAGTTTATATCGATGGCCAACTTGAGACACCGTGTTCTTCCGCCACAGCTTCTGCTCAAGTGGCCGAAGGAAGCTTCCTGCTGCCTTTGGCTGTTGCATCCTCATCAGGATACCCGGCCTAAGATGAGGTGAGTTTCTACTTTCTAGATCTTTTGGAATCTCTGCTGCAACTACTGTTTTATTTCATTCTTTAATCCGTTTATTATTGATCTTGATGGAATTACACGAATTGTTCTTTATGCATGAATTTCTCAAAGTCTTGGGAACAATTCGAAATCAGATCGCATATATCATTGATGTACAACAATTTAACGGAGAATGACTGCAAAATCTAACCTGAATTCAGAGTCATTATTATCGTAATGTTATTGTTGTTCAGCAGTATGAAGATCAAAGACACAAAGCTTACCGCAGGTTGATCTTCCAGAGGGAACAAGGAGACACCAGCCATTTTCTTCTATCCAATGGAATGAAAAGAAGTCTCTACACCTTACCCTTTAGGGTCTCAACCCTTTATGTACTTTAGGCACATTTATGTTATGAGCCCATCAGATATAAGATATAAGACAAATCTGAGTAACATGCCTCTACACACAAGGTTCATATCAATTAATTTAGCCCATGATTAATATAATTAATCAGATCATATATTGGGCTTAAGTCTTAATGACAAAACCATATCTTATGAATTTAACATGTAAGCCCATATATTGAGAAATAAATTCCAACAATCTCCCACTTGGGTTTGATTCTACATATAACAAATCGCCAAATATCTTTAGTTGAGCTCAACGATACTAGAGGGTAGAAATACCATTTAGAACAATCTGGTCCATTAATCTGATTAGTATATGATTCAAATAGTCATTGCTATCATATCGGTAACAAGGCCAATCAATAATTACAATACCAATGCTATTAATGACATAAATCTGATATGGGCGTATAGTACGAAAATTATATGAAATATGATATGCACCTATTTTCAACTGGTCCTCTTTATGACCCAAAAGGGTTCAAAATCATAATTACAAGCATCATATGCTAAACAACTATAGTAAATCATCATTTCTTTGTTGAAACAAAATACACATATGTACTATCTTTAAACCTTATTATGTACAATGAATCATAAAATTATAGTATCCATGTGTCAATCAACTTGAAGCATAAAATAATAAATAAAAGCTCCCACTAAATGGGTACTTCATTTAAAAGAAGAACCCATACGATCCATGATGGACATCTCCAAGATGTACTCTCATATGTTACCCTTTCTTACATACCACATCAAGACAAGCTTTGTAAGAAACTAAGAATAGTAGTTGTTTCGTGATTTTCATTTGCAGTGAATTGGTTGCTATCTTTTTGAGGAAAGACTTGTCATCCTTCCCCTCAAGAATTAAGCCTCTGATCTATTTCAGAATGGACACCTTCATGCTCATCGGACTCATAAGGTTGAATCGGTCTCATTTCTCAAATGTACCCTTCTGATCAACTGTATTTTAGTACATTCACTAGTTAGAGGTGTAGGACAATCCTGCCTGAACGCATGGTCTCAATCCATGCAGCCTAACACAATTATTATGTGTTCTTTCCATTTCATGAAATTAGTACCGTTAAAAGCACGGGGATGTTGTTGATGTTGGCACATATAATGTGCAATAGAATAAAAAGAATAAAACCCACGTTACAAACTAAATATGCGTATATTTAAGCAAGTAAATGCCAACACTTACAAATATACACACATATATGGGTCCATAACAAGATACCAAGCACAATATTGCATTTAATATATGGACTAAAATATACAAAATTTATCTAATAATTATCACTTTGGTGATTGTATATTTGTATTAGTTCGATTCAGCAACATTTGTGTAAATGAATAGAGCACAGAAAATAAACCAAACTTCTGAAGTTGACTATCCTTGTCTAGCAATCGAGGTATAATTAATAGTTGATTGCACCTTGAACAATAGTCGACTGCTTGACTTATTGTGCTCAAGTCAACCAATCGAGCGAGCCTATTGATTGCTCAACTTGCCGTGCACAATCGGCGCACAAAAATCGAATGTGTCAATTGACTAGCAAACCTACTATGACTGACTTGTGCACATCAGTCGATTTCGCCAGTCGATTGTTAATGTTGTTTATCTTATGGCAAATCGAATCAATCGGTTATGGAAAAAATAAATGATAGTTATAAAATTTTTTGACAATGTTCTTCTTGGAATCGCGAGCGCAAGGATTTGATGGCATATGCAATTTTAATCCAGAAAAATGGAATCTAACACAAAAATCTCATGGAAATTAACATAAACTGTGATAGACTTCTATTTTTGATTCATTAATTTAGTTCTAATGCTATAATTTTCGATGAAAACCTACGACTCTTATATCAAATGATGAAATTCACAATTGTTTTTTATGCATGAATTTCTCAAAGTCTCGGAACAATTTGAAACTAGATCACATATATCATTGATGTACGACAATTTAACGGAGAATGGTTGCAAATCTAATCTGAATTTATAGTCATTGCCATCAAACTGTTGTTGAGCAGTATAAAGATCAAAGACAAGAAACCTTGTGCAAAGTTGAGCTTCCAAAGGGAACAAGAAGATGACGGTCATTTTCTTCTTTCCGATGGGATGAGAAGAAATCTCGACACCCTACCCTTTGGGGATCCCCTCTCTTTATATACTTTAGGCCCATTTATATTATCAACCCATTAGAGATAACACAAACCGAACAACAAGCATCCATACAGAAGGTCCATATCAATTAATTTAGCCCATGATTAATACATTAATCAGATCATTGTATTGGGCTTAAGTTTTTATGGCAAATCTATATGTTATGAATTTAACATGTAAGCTACATATGGTCCATCAATCTTTCTTCATCCAAGCATATGTAATCCTAATGTTTAGCTTAGCTTTTGATCTTCCTTTATCCTGATGCTTACCACTTCTATTTGTTTAGTTCTTTTGTGGATGTTCATGAAAATGCCCTTTTTCCTATACGAAATTGTGATTGTTTTATGCTGAGAATTGTTTCTAATGTATTCTTATTTTAAGATAATTATCCACTTTCCAATGCTAGTCTGTAATTTATTGCCATTTATTATAATTCTCAATAGAGACCAATGTTCTGATCATGGAAATTTTATGCTGCATAGAGAAACGAGACACATTTGTACCCGCTGCTATGTTTTGTCTAGTGTAGTTGGTGTTCTCTTGCGCATACAACTCAGGTAGGGATAGTGGTAGAGTTGGTTTTATATGAGTACAGTATATTCTTATAAAAATGGTATAAATGATAAATTAAATATTGGAGTATATTAAAATATTATTGTGAAAATGCTGACTATTCCAAATTCAATCAAGGAAATACAAGACTTTTGTTCCCCTCCTCACTCATGAATTGGGTTAATTTCACAGATTAAGAATTGCATTTGACCAAACCACTTTTATTTTTAAAATTTTATAGTTGTAATACTTAAAAAAGGGTTATAAAAGCACTTAGGATCCTTCATGAATCAGATTTAGGTTGACTCAAAATCACTATTTGCATTTTTATAGTTTACTCTGATTTTTTAATTTTTAGATATATTACATATCATACTAGATAGATGCATGATTCAACTTGCTACCTCATTGGTTTGACAAAATATCTAGTCTAGATTGTCAACATTGGAAAATATAGTCCATTTTAAGCTCAGTGTTTCTAACAATTGTTAGCTCATAATTTTTTTTTACATATATGTTTTTTTTTTAAATTAATTTGTCATTGATCTTGATTTCAACTAACATATTATTTTTATCCATAAATTGTTTCTGTTTAATTAATTTCATCAAAGTGGGTTTGAGTTGCAATTTTTATTATCTTCTATTTATAACATTTATCCATTTTTCAATATTTGAGGTTAACCAAAAGATACCACACAGTACAATGCATTGTACAACATTACAACCTAAAGCGCAGTTTTCTTGAATGGAAGATATGAAGGGGAGGAGGGAAAGTGACACAAATAAACATAAATGATGGAGCTCATATGTAATTTTTGTGATATTTTCTCTCCTTTCTATTGATTTTCCAACCAAATAAACATAGCCTAAGAGATGAACAATTGGTGTTTCTAATATCTAAGCGGCTAAGAAAGGTTTTGGGTACTGCACTATTGGAGATCTGTTTTTTAAATATCCAGAATAATAATAATATAATAATGGAAAACTGTTTACTAGTATTTGAATGATTAGGTTGGATGTGAACAGCAGATTGATACCAGATTTTCTTCAGCAGTCCTTTTTTTCATGAATTGCTTACACAGCTGATGGTGGCATAATTTGTTGAATTTGATTCTGTGTCTTCATTCGACATTTTCATGAAAAGCAATTGGCTTTTGTGCTTGAGTTAGTTCATTCTATTTTTTTATTAATTAATATTGGCACTGTTAATACCTGAATGAGTTGATGGTGTATAGTACAGTGGAGTATTGGAAAGTGAGTTCCTTAATCAACCAAAGGATAGTTTGGAGGAGCGTGACGCAGCAATTAAGTTGAAAGAAGAGACAGAAGACCAAGAATTATTGCTGGAGTTTCTTTTGCATTTGCAGTTAAAAAAGAAGGAAATTGTTGATCAGCTGCATAATACCATCCGTTTTCTTACTGCTGACATAGAAGAAGTCACACACCAAAAATTAATTCTCAGTAAGAAATCATGTTCAAAACTGGACAAGGATGATGGATCATCAAAAGAAAAATTAGATGAACCTTTATTGGATTCTGTAAAATATGAGTATTCATTCAACTCGGATGCTAGAAAACGCTTGAGACCTGACCTTCAGAATTCCATCCAAGAGATGCACTATAATGTTGGTGCTAAAGATCCAAGACCTGAAAAGGTTCAGCAGATTCAGGAAAATCCATTATCAAAGAGCCCCCGATTGATGAAAAACTGTAAAAAGTTGGAGGCTGTTTATGTTTCCACAAGATGCAGGACAGTGAAACAAGAAAGTCAACCAGGAAACAAATTCATTCACATTATCAGTAGCGGGTCAAGTTTTAGGCCCCATGGAAGTTCAGTTGATGATTGGGACTATGATGTAGAAAATGTTGGTAGAAATGAATGGATTAATCCTTTTCTTAAAGGCATGTGCAAATATCTAGCATTTAGTAGGTTGAAAGTGAGGGCTGATCTTAAGCAAGGTGATCTACTGAATCCAAGGAATTTAGTATGTTCAATGGGTTTTGATCGGGATAGAGAATTTTTTGCTACTGCTGGTGTAAATAAGAAAGTTAAGATTTTTGAATGCAAAACTATTCTGAATGGAGATCGGGATATTCATTATCCTGTAGCAGAAATTATTAATGCCTCAAAGATAAGCTGTATCTGTTGGAACAGCTATATCAAGAGCCATATAGCCTTGAGTGACTTTGAAGGTGTTGTTCAGGTACCATATCTTTTGATTGTTAATCTAACAATTCTCTTTTTAAAATTTTCTGAATAAAGATAATGCCAACTGTTAGGCATGGGATGCAACAAGAAACCAAGTTTTTGCAGTAATGAGAGAGCATGAGAAACGAGTATGGTCTGTTGACTTTTCTCTCACAGATCCGACGAAATTGGCTAGTGGTAGCGACGATGGTGCTGTGAAGATATGGAATATCAATCAGGCAATTCTATTTTTGCACTTGGTGTATGTCTGCTTTTGAACTGTGTATCTGCTGTAATCACTCTGGCAAATATTATAACAGCTTTGCTTTTAAACACAATAA
The DNA here is from genome assembly GCA_037974815.1 of Kaempferia elegans. Taxonomy (NCBI): domain Eukaryota; kingdom Viridiplantae; phylum Streptophyta; class Magnoliopsida; order Zingiberales; family Zingiberaceae; genus Kaempferia; species Kaempferia elegans. Next base: position 4,324,803 of record JBBPFQ010000038.1, read on the forward strand.
ATAACATCCTTCAAATGATTTGTCTTTCAGGCTGGGAGTGTTTGTACTATCAGAACTAAGGCAAATGTGTGCTCTGTGCAATTTCAACCTGATTCTGCTTATTCACTTGCAATTGGTTCAGCAGATCACAAGATCTACTGTTACGATCTCCGTAATTTGAGAATACCTCGTTGTACTCTGGTTAACCATATGAAAACTGTGAGCTATGTCAAGTACCTGGATTCATTGAGTCTAGTATCTGCATCTACTGATAACTCACTAAAGCTATGGGACTTGCCTGCAAGTGCATCAGGAATAATAGAAAGTCCTCTTCAAACTTTCACTGGGCATGCAAACATAAAGGTAACATCTATTACAATATTTAAATCTTGTACGAGGGACTTGCTAGGTAGGAATTTTATCCTTATTCATCTTATTTTGGATGTACTCGTAGTTGTGGCTCTTTGCCATTATCACATTTTCTGGGAACTTTTTGAAACTAAAAGATGGATTTCATGCATTATTTTCTTGTTGAAGTTCCCGAAATGCTAATTCAAATTCATTTCAATAAAAGATGACAAAGATTGTTACACACTGATGTAAGAATTTTTTGCCATCTCACAATCAGATTCGTGGATTTTGTTTGTGATTCAGCAAAGTTTATTCATCTCTGTTGTTATTTAATGTTTAATTTTAGCCATCGTTTTTTTTTGTATGTTGAAGCTGATAGTGCCATGAAAACATAGTAGTATATGATAAATTAGTAAAACCCGTATTTAATATAAAAGATAGTGTGAAAATTGAGTTTGTATAACAAAGGCCATACAAATATCTCAAATTTGTGCTGTGGTAAAAGATGGTGTTTTGTCATTGATAGATACAGTTCCCTACAGTTGGTTTTTGATCTTCTGTCAATGATTGTGTGCTTCCTCTATTAAAACTTTCAACCATGAATTCTTATAGGCTCACCTATTTATAACTCTAATAAATAAAAAGCATAACTATTACAATATAATAGTTAATTTGAAAATTAATTACTGCTGCTTATGGGCAAATTCTGGTTGGACAATTGGCATTTCAAAGATTAAATAGTAGTAATGATATCTATTAATTAACTGAAGAATTTCATGCAGAATAGAATCCTTGACTTTGTGTTATGTTTTCTGGATAATTTCTAAAAGTTTGGCTAAAATATGGACTTCCAGAATGTTCTTTTCAGTTTAACTTGAATACATACCTATTTTTCTTACCTTCTATAGTCCCTGATAATAAGTTGTTCAATTTGCTTTCTCCAGAATTTTGTTGGTCTTTCAACCTCAGATGGATATATTGCTACAGGTTCCGAGACTAATGAGGTATGTATAATTTTACGTTCAAGCCTGAGCTCGAGCATGTTTACTGTTTTTCATCTATGACACAAATATCTTGTTTGGTATGTAACCAGTGTTAGCAAATAGCTACTTTGCATATCCAATACGTTTCAGTGAAATCATCAAGTGAATATTAAAACATATTAGGTATAAGATTTGTTAATTTTACAAAACTAAGTGGGGTTTTAAGTTGCTCCAAGTTATTGTCCTTTGAGATTAGATTATAGACTTTGTATATACATTAAGTTAATGCATGCCCTCGTGAGTGTATATTTTTAATAGAAAACATAATATTGTGTATTTCTTTCAAGGTACAATTGAACAAGGAAAATTTTCTAAATCACGCACTTGAAATTGGAAATTGGCCACCAAACACACTTAGTTTCAAGGATAGTCCAATTGACTAATAGATTATTGTTTTCACCTTAATGAACCTATCCATATCCAAATTCAGATATGACGGCACAAGTTCGTAGAAGTTATAGGAGTGGTTTTAAATTTGAATTTTGATCTATGTAGATCGATTAAGGGAAATTGATTATTTCACCATAATAAACCTATCTGGCTCAAAATGAAAATTTAAGGGTATGAATAGGTTCTTGAAATCTCGAGTGGACATTGGTACTCTCACTTTTGTCCTTTGACTTGTGGATATCCATTAAGATGAAATGGCTTTCACATTAGTGGACTTAAATGCTCAAAATGTATGTTTGAGGGTATGAATGGGTTCCTAGAATATCTAAGAGCATATTTTCCATTTTGACTTATGGAATGTTCACTAAAGTGAAATGGTCATTTGACATTGATGCGTCCATACTCTCAAAATGCAAGTACAAGAGCACCCACATTCTCTTGCAGGATCCCCAGAAAGTCATACATAACAACTTGCATTTGGATCACTATAAATTTATCAAGGCGAAATGTATGAAGTTGAAATGATTATTTTACTTTAATGGACCTTTATAGGACAAAATGCAAGTGTGAGACTATCAATATGCTCCTAGAATATGAATTCATGCACTAACACTTGCATTTTGAGTTTTGTAGGACTATTATTTCACCTTAATGAACAGCCACATATTCAAATGGAATTGTGAGACCACAAATATGCTTATAAAGGACCAATAGCCATCTGGATGAGTCTCCATTAGCGTTTCCCGATTTACTCTGGTGGCCGGCGGAAAACTTCCGTGAGGCGGGCTAGTCTCCTCAGGATTAGTCAGTTCAAAGAGCGGGATGAATTAACAAAAAAAAAAAGGCAAACTTTTTTATTTTAAGCCGTGAATGCCCATTAAGGTGAAATGATTATTTCAACTCCATGGACCCGGCCAAAAATACAAATTTGCCACATCCAGCATGCTGTTAGAGACACCCAGCAAGCTGCCATGGACTTTTACAAACTCATTCATGCTCTCATATTTGAATTTGGACACGTGTAGGTTCATTTATGCAAAATAACTATTTTACCTTATAAAAATTATGCAAACCTTATCTAGTCGGCTAAACAATCCATCAGTTAGCTGGATTAGATTTAAATTGTGCTGACAGAAAACAATGGAGCGAACCATTACAAAATTATTAGGAGAAAGGAATAAGGAATGGTTTCAAATTCTTGTTTTGATACAGCACGAAGTTCCTTCACAACCAAACTGAACAACCATCAACTATGAAACAAGAGAGCCGACAGAAAACAACTGAAATAGCATAATATTCTATAAATTCTAAATAACGACCAGAGAACTAATAAATAGTAATGCCAAGCTGATTGTTTAAGAATGCTTACTAATTTCCTAGCAACATTCATATGCATTTTCTTGTTTTGTATCAGGTTTTCATCTACTACAAATCCTTCCCAATGCCAGTCTTGTCATACAAATTTGGCGTTACTGATCCAATATCTGGCAAGGAGATAGATGACACATCGCAGTTCATATCTTCTGTATGCTGGCAGGGAGAGACCTCCACGTTGCTCGCAGCAAGTTCCACCGGCAACATTAAGCTCTTGGAGATGGTTTAATCACGATATAATTTCCCTTGTGCGGAAATTTACATGTAGTAGTAACTAGATATAGATTAAGAGAAAATTAGAATATTGTAAATTAAGAAAGAAAAGAAAGGGCGTACTATGAGGGAAATGATTCATGTACATCATTGTTCGATGTATATAGCTCAATTACATAAAGATTTTTTTTTCTTTCAAAATTTCAAGTGTTGACTCTTTTTGGTGGAAGAAATCAAGTTTGTATTTGAGCGAAGCATGTTAAATGTTTTATATCCTTTTTTCTTTCGAGTACATTTATCTGACCAATTTGCCTTCTTCTGACAACATTTGTTTCATAACCTCATACTACTCTTGGAGTCAGGTGGCTCTCCCCTAGTTCACCCCAGATAGTTTCAGAAGCGCTCACCTTAGTGCACCAGCAGCTGACCTCCTCGGCCGACCCATCACTTAGGTTATCAGGCCCCAAACTAGTACCTTGATTGCAGATCCCTCGATGCAAATCTTTTCCTCTACATTTGGTGTCCATGTGAGTCACAGTCGAGAATTGTGGTACTCTGAGATTACACCATCCTCAGGGGCTACCACATCCATCTTTTTGGTATTCATCATATGGTGGTTGTTTCTGAACAGCGATCAGAGCTTTTGGTAAAAAAAGATATTATTTTCTTGAATGTTTGAGCACCCATTATCCCTTGCCTGTCTAAACCGATCACGTCGCCTAAAATGATCAGCTATCGTCTCAACTTACCATCCCACAAATTGTTAAAATCCTTAGTTTGTCAATTCAGACTTGTTGGAGATTTTTATATATGGTTGGATTTGCTTAGCATTGATCCAACAGTTGGATCTAATTAATCATCTCGACAATGAGTAGATGACATGAACCGGTGGAGCTCGGTATAACGATGTGGACCTTGTCCCATTTTACTCTCGACACCTCCTTTAGGTTATCAAAGTACCTCTTCGGGTAAGAGGTACCTTTCTTGGTATCGTCGTTATAGACCTAATCTCGTCGGTCGTTGAATTATCTCTTCGGATATCGACACAGCCCTTTTGAGTAAGATTATCCCTAAGGATAAGAGTATTATGGTCGAAATGAAGGCTAGACCTTTCCTTAAGACAATATTGCCTTGTCCAGGTGCTTATAATTTATCGATAATCATTTCCCAAAATACAACGACTTACATCTCGAAATAGGAGCACTCCTAATTTCGAGCTATGTCGAACCTTCGAAGCCTTGAAACTCATAAGAGAGCAGAGAAGAGAGAACTCAAGAGGAGAGAACTGAAAAGGAGAATTCACAACTTGAGTTTTGAGTGTTCTGAATCAAAGGAATGAGGTTCCTTTATAGCGATGAAGGGTTACTCCTAAAAGGTGAAAAGTTTGTTAAGAGGTGAAAAGACACGGATGTGTCTTTTCTCTTAAATCTTGCCACTTAAACAAAAATAAATTAATATTAATATTAATAAATTATTTACTTAATCTAGTGTTAATATTAATTAATCAATTAATTAATATCACAATCACAATTAATATTTTAATCAATCAATCAAATTAATTATAATTTCACACCTATCAATGGTTCCGCATACTCGAGTTAGTGTTCATGTAGTCTCATCCATGAATCCAACTCATGTGCAAGTCAAACTTCCATTCAATCATATCGGACCAACTTTTTATTAGACATTAATTTTTCATTCACTCGAGGAATTGGTTTATGACGGTCTACTTGTGAAATAACTTTCTTATTCCTATTTAATTTATTGGTTATCAAAATTAATTTTTCAACAATCTCCCACATGAATGGAAACTATGGCTAAGTTTCAAGTCTCAAACAAGAGTTTCATCGAAAGACTATCACATCAGGAGAGATAGCTTGTGACTTTGAACCTTCCCTGGTGGAATATGATCGGATTTACTTGGCTAACCAATGAACTATGTCTTGAATTGTTTAGTCGTTGATGTAAACCAAGATAATCATATCCACACGATAGCTACCTAGGTTTTTACCGGTTCTCTATCATATCCGTTTTAACCATGGACAAAGTTTGGGATTCATAAGTATTTCATTGAAGTGTCTCATATTCACACGTATATAGGTGATCTCCTATTAAAAGTATCATGTAATACCATATTTACCCTTTGTGGCATAATATAGGAATCATTAAGAACTTTTGTTGATCTTTTACTTATTTTACAGGTTGCTCCTTATGTCTCTAGAAATGAGTTGGAGTAATTACTCCTAGGTGCCACCAATCTTATAGCTTAGTTGCCCCTTTTGAACCATGATCTTGGAATCTCCAATGAACATGATTGGGTTACCACTGCTCAATTTAAATTTGGATTTTAGACTCATTCCCCAAGACATGCAATATAATTATTTCTTGGTAGACCTTTTTTAAGTAGCGGATCCGCACAATTCTCCATATTCAATGAAAATTTTATAACTAGAGATCTACTGCTTTAATGGTATTAAGTCATTTCAAGACTTACCATTTTACACTAGTGTTCTTCTTATAATTTCTTAGATAATATAATGTATCATATATATTGACACATATTGATGCATTTTGTGCAATTAATTCTTTAAAACCCCAATTAGGGTATTTATATCTTATCCAAATACTCACACATTTATTGGTTCACCCCCACATTTATCGGCTTCATTGAAAGGTTCGTGACCTTTCAATGTCTTATAGAGATTTTTCATTTTTATCTCACTGGGGCTTGTGATTTGCCGAGAGGAGAGATTCCCCCACAATTTCCAAGGTAACCCCAAAACTTATCAACATAGCTTTTATCGTATTCTCAATGTTTAGCTACAATATTATTGAATTGAGGTAATGGAATATAGTCAATTATTGAATGTTGCTCTTTCTCAAGAGACATTCCTTGAGCAATATCCTCCATTCTCTCCCTCAATCATCATAGATGATCTTGCTTAGTTAATTTTTCTAATCGCATTTCTAGTGCTTTTAAAACTTTTCAATGGCCTCAATCTTGCTTAAAAACAAGTCTCCATAACTCC
>JBBPFQ010000038.1:4349551-4361397 GCA_037974815.1 Kaempferia elegans
ACTCTTTGGAACCATTCTCCGCTTGAATGTTGGATTTGGGAAAGTAGGATTGACTCTCGAAGAAGGTAACATCTATGGAATTGTAGACTTTCCTGGTAATAGGAGAATAACATTTATAACCTTTTTGATGAGAAGCGTACCCTAAAAAGATACACTTGAGTGATTTTGGATCGTGTTTGGTACGATGACTGATGAATGTGGACAAAGGTGGTGCACCAAAAAATTCAAAGAGGAAGACTAGAGGTGAAAGCAAGAATTTGAGGATGTGTTGTGGTTAGAACATGACGAGGTGTTTGGAATTTTAAAACACGACTTGGCATCCTTTTGATGACATGTGGCTGTAAATACAACCTCCCTAAAAAAATGTTTAGGAACATTATTAGTGAACATATTGGCACGAACGACTTCAAGCAAGTGTCTATTTTTCCGTCCAGCTACTGTATTTTGTTGTGGAGTGTCTATACAAGAACTTATATGAACAATTCCATGTTTTGACAAGTAAGGATCGAGAATGGAGTTGGAATAGTCCTTTGCGTTATCAGTTTTGAGAACCTGGATTTGACTTTTAAATTGAGTTGAAATCAGGGTATGAAAGGATTGAAAAATTGTGGTTGTTTCGGATTTTTCTTTCATGAGAAATGCCCATGTGGTTTTTGTGTGATCATCGATAAATGTTACAAACCACCGAGCCTCATTGACATTTTTCACATGGGATGACCCCTAAATGTCACTATGAATGATTGAAAATGGATGTGATGGTTTGTATGGTAAACTTGAGTATACATGTTGTGTATGCTTTGCTAATTGACAAATATCACACTGATAATAATTGAAATCCTTATTGATGAACAATGAGTAAACAATTTTTTAATATAAGTAAAGTTTGGATGACCAAGGCGATAGTGCCACAACATGACTAGACTCTCTACTGGGACAGACTTAGAATTGGAAACAGACATGGAATTAGAAGCAGACTTGACAGACTTTGGACTTGACTCGAAATCACAACTTGATTGATGAACTTGTCTACCTAGGAGGTTCTTTTGTTTGAGTAAATAAAGTCCTCCATGCAAATCAGCTCTGCCAATCACCTTCCTCGAATCCACTGCCTGAAAAACACAAGAATTAGAATGAAACTTAGTAAAACAGTTGAGATCCCGAGTGATCTGACTGATAGAAAGTAAATTGCAATTCAACTTTAGAACAAAAGAACAGATGAAAGATGTAAGTCTTCAGTAATATGTATAGATCCTGTTCCTGCAACGGGAGAAATTGTGTCGTCTGCAATTTTTGCCCCTGAGTGAGTAGAACAAGGCTGAAAGTTTGTAAGAATGCTGGAATCTCCCGTCATATGGTTTGAGGCTCCTGAATCAATAATCGACATCCTTAGTTGATCAGTTCGAGCACAAAAAATAGAAGACGGAGTACCTTGATGTGCAAAAAAGCTAGTATGTTGCTCAGTCGGAGAAGCAGATTTTTGGTTGGGCCCAGAAGTTTGACTAAACATCTTTTGTAGCGCTTCAATTTGCTCCCTTGTAAACGGAATATTTTATGCACTCGTTTCTGTTGATGCAACAACATTGGCACGTGAATCTCGGTCTTGACGATTTGAGGACTTCCAATCAGTAGGTCTTCCATGCAATTTCCAACATGTTTCCAGGTTTTTTGCAATAATCACACCATGGACGACCTTTTCCAACCCTATTGTTTTGTGAAGAACTATGAGTAAATAGAGATGAACCTTCAACTGCAGGGGTGATCGTTGCTTCGGGTAAAAACTTCAATTTCTTCATGTTTTGCTCCCTTCTAACCTCTGCAAAAACTTCCCGAATGGTGGGAAAGGGTTTCATCCCCATAACTCTCCTCCGACTTCATTTAGGTCTCTATTCAGACCGAAGAAACCTTATAGTCTGTTTTTGTTGAACAATCTGCCGATAGATTGATGAATCATTAGCACACTCCCATGGATATGTCTCATACAATTCCAATTGTAACCAACAGCGAGTAAGCATGTTAAAGTACTGTGTCACATTCAGATCTCTCTGCTTTAGATTGAATAGCCGTGTCTCAACCTCAAATAATTCTGAGGTATTCTCTGTGCTGGAATAATTCTCAAGGGCAGCATCCCATATCTCCTTGGTTGTTTTATGAAGCAGAAAATTCTCTCCAACTTTAGTTGACATAGAGCTTATTAACCACGACATAACTAGATGATCATCAGTTTTTCATGAGCAAAATTTTAGATGTGGCCTCTGGAGCAACGGTTTCACCAGTGAGATGTCCATCCTTTCCTCTACCACACAGGAACATGAACACAGAATGGGACCATTGCAGAAAGTTTTGGCCATTCAGTTTGTGATTGGTAACAAGGTGTGGAGAAAAATCGAGACCGGGTGAAACCATAGGAGTGGTCCCTGAATTGGAAGTCACTTCTGAGAAAGTCGAGGAAGACGCCATGCAGCTAGAAAAAACAAAAGGAACGAAAGGAAAAATTTGCCCAGGAAAAAAAATGAACGAGGAACTATTGCTCTGATACCATGAGGAAATTGATGAACTTCCTTCTTTCTTCGTATTCCAAGGAAAAAATTTACATCTTAATATATAGAGTATACATCTACTAAACTAGGAAACCGAATATCTACAAATTAGGAAGATAATCAATTAGTTGATTGTAATTTCCTAAATTCAGTACTACCAAAAATAAATCTATTTCTACAGTCATCATGGGGAAAGTTCATTGTTAGAACTCAAAGGTACATACAAATGATTCTAGCTAGTTTCAGCTGTGACAATGAAACCAATATGTATGCCAAATAATGCATTCATAAATTTGGATGCTAAACATCCTGACCACGAATATGATAATCAGCATTGTGGCAACTTTTATTCTCATTACAGGTGAATGCATTATCTTTTTCATGGCTTCAATAAAGGTTAAGAAGAAATGAAACTTTACCGAAGGGATCTCAATCCTTTATATATCTCACCCTGAGAATTATTTTACAAGTGTAGACATCTGTGTCAATGGATGACATGTCTACCAATTGAAAACCCCAATATTTTGGATAAATTTGAGCTATATGGCGAGAAAAGGGTACCAAACGTCCCATCTTTCATCAAATAAGTTCCTAGAAATTTTTATATATAACCTCTTAAGGTAATTTTTGCTTAGTAAAAAGTTTAATGCATATCCCAAAACCAAAGCCCACTCATATAAATCCTTGTTCTTTTGTCCTGGGAAAGTGAAAACCAACACCTAAGAAGAGAGAATCTTTCTGTCCTATAGTGTGGAGATAGAGAGAGCACCTTAGGGTGGATCTAAAAGAACTGAAACTGAATTTCAATGCAGAATTCCTTTTTTGACTATTAAGTGAAAGTTCAGTTGACTATAGTTTTTTTGGCAATCGGTACAAATACCAAATTCCAAATCATGATATTCAAGCATACTATAGATGTTCTGGAATTGCTAAAGGAAGTAATTGCAGAAAGGATAACTATTATAAATGACCTATTCCTGAGGGTTTGAATCTAAATCTAAGATCAGACAAGAAAGAAGCTCATGGCACCCATCTTTCTTTCCTTGGTTAACTGTGGATTCTAAACCTAGTTCCATTTGATACCATCTTCTTTGACTATTCAACCTGCTGCTCTATGATTCCTTTCCGGTTTTCAGGACGTTCAGGCAGGAAATAGTGTCAAACAGCTTTTGCCGATTGAATTGCTTACCCTGAAAACTCAAAAGCAAATTTACTCCTACATTGGAGATTGACAGCTTTGAGTTAATTGACAATTAAAGAATTAAGAGTTCTGATATTTGGTGGTGAAAATAGATTCTAATGCTGGGGAGTCTTTTTTGAGGGTAGGTATGAAAAGATGATTTGCATCCAGTGAATGTCAAGTTATAAAAACTGGGTAGATTTACCAAATTAAGGTTAAGTTTAAGACCCTACTAGAGAGCAAGGTGTTCAAGGGGTTAGACTCTAATTGGGATTATGGATGCTTAGGCAACTTGCCAAATTCAGATTGTAATTTGTAATCTTGTTGACTAGGCTTATGTGATAAAGCATTCATATAAACTAACTGTGAATCAGACAATTTGCCTAAATTAATTATAAACTAAATTATACAAACTTGAACAATCATAACTTCAACTATGGATTTCAAAGGAATTAAATGGAATGATACTCTGAATCATGTGACTACAATGAAATATATAATCGATCAATATTCATTGAATTTGAAAGAGTCAGAAGAAATATTTTAAATTTCTTATTTCTCGAATTGGGAAATCCTTGAACCAGGATCCTAAATTTTATAGATACAAATGGTTCAATGAGATAATAGTCTAAGAAGACGCATTGAAGCAGAACCACTAAACAATGTTGACGGATAGTTTCTAAACTAATTCTAGGTTGGTTTTCCTAATTTTAGCAGACGAAAAATAGGAATCTTTCAATGCTCTTTAGCTGGTTGTAGTAATAGGGAAAGTTACCCTTATTAATTTGATGTGCTTTCTTTTCAATTGAGATTGGCATTGCCTCGGACTTCTTTGAGCTAGATCTTAATGCCAAATAAGGTTGTGTGTGATTCAACAATTATGACTGATCATGCCAAAGTCCAAAATGGGCCACAAACGGCGCTAAACCCTTTTCAAGGTAGGTGCCAACACCAAATCCCATGAAGCTAATTCACTGGCTATCTGAGTTGGATAGCATTAAGGTGCGAAGGTCTTGCTTTGCCTTAAGTCGAAGACATTAGTCTATGCTTTTGCTTGAGAGAAACCAAGTTCTTATATTTTAGAAATTAAGCAACATATCTAAATCTTGTACTTACCTGAGTCGAGCAAGATAAATTTAACAACGATATAATCTATTGCGTCACTCCTCTCATGGAAAGAGTAAAGTTCAAAGAAAAGATAATGAAAAAAAAAAACAAATTCAACAGCCAGTAGATTATTATGCCATCATTCACTAGTGACTACTCTAACTACCATGTTCATCTACCATGTTCATGAGATGACTGCGTATAAACATCATAGAAGAAATTAAACCTTTACATTTGAATTTAAAGTTTTATATTAATTTACTTTGCCTTTATATAAATTTCTTAGCTTCTTGGATAACGTAAATAAAAAAATAACAAAGGCTTATCTCACTAGATGAGGTCGGTTATATGGATTCTTTAATGCCATTGTACTCTATCTCCTACCGTATCATCATCTATATTTAAATAAATTTTATTTTATTGTTGCTAAACAAGTCTTTTTTTGACCTTCTTCGTTTGGTCTTTGCATCAAGACTACTAATTTCTTGGTTATAAAGATGTATTAAATTAAATGCTACAAAATGAAACTAAAGGGTCAACTTGAAGCTCAGGCTTAGTCTAAGTAGATGACTTGTAACTAGCCCTTATTACTTTCATGTTTTGTTTTTTCTCTCCGTTTTATCATCTACTATATTTTCATCTTTTATACACCCTCAAACCAAATTAATCCAATCCCCACGTAGCTCCTCTCATTGTCAGAGTTATATTGTTTTAATAGCAGGTCATGCTGTCTCTATGTATCAGTATATTGCCATCTTTAAATATTTGCCAATTCGTGAAGAAGTTGATTCTGAATATGTAGTTTTGAACCCCTCACACTAAACAACGAAACATAATTTCTTAACCGAAGTCATGGTCTGCAAAGCATATTAAGGGTCAAAATAATTGAAGGAATGCCTCAAGCAAAAAGAGGCCGCCTTATCAAGGTTGTCTTTCCCTATTCTCCACAATCTACTTTCCTCTTCAACATCGAACCTCCGCAAGATTACTTCAGGGATGATCCATGTTATGTGCTTATACAACAATCTAACTTAGTAACCCCTCACATTGTCTTCAAATAATTTACCTTCAACTTTGGCGACCTATTTTGCTCATCTATGTTTACATTTTCTGTTCATTTCAAACCAATTTGTTGTTTGAAAAATGCTCGCCAACTTCCACATCATGTCCTACATCTATATGTTAAATATAAGTCTATTGATTCAAGAATCAATACCTGCAACTCAAATAGACTATTAGATGTTCTTTACAAAAACATAGACGTCTCCAACATTTCGAGAACCTTATTTCTCCGTAAAGACATGCAAAATGATTCTTGGGTCAATTGAGTTTTAGCACAGACAAAGCAATATATGACATTTGCATTATTAGGAATGGTTATATACTAATAGTTTTACCTAAACGTATATCAACTTTTTTAAGTACTCCATCTTGAAAATGATCTAATCACTTAGCCAGCTTAGCTAAGCAAACCTGTGAAAGAATTGAAGAATTGGATGACACAATGTACAAGAACTAAATATTTTTTTGTCTTACAAAAGATGCATTTGAGTACGGGTTTGATAAATTGTCCTGTTCTTCTCTGGACCAAAAAAAGAACTGTTTGACTGAAAACCGAACATTTTGTAAGGCAATTGAGTCCAGTTAAAGTGCAGATGTCAAAATTGATTCAACTCAATACTCTGGAAATTCCTTGTACACATGCTAGAATTCAAATCTATTGGATCACAAGCTAGTTGGAATTGTTCAATTAACCAGCGAGTGCATATAAATTTTTGTAATAAACTGTTTGCTAATCCTGGTTATTAAGCTATCCAACTGTAAGTTGGCATGTTATAGTTCAGAAGCATCTGAAGTGAGGTGGTTTATATGGGAAGGGTATTCCTCAACCAGTAGTTTTCATTCCATCAAAAATTGCCATTGAACATTTAAAACAAATAGTTCCAATTCTAATCTTGAACATATTTTTCTTTGTACCTAATCTTGAAAAGTTGTTTGAAATTATTCCAATGTTGAGACTATTGAGATGTACTTGCTTAAATAATTTAAATTCCGAATACTCAATGCAATCCAATGGAACTCCACCAAATTATCAGGTGGCTTAGTGTCAGATTTCTTATGTTCTTTTGGTAGTTCATTATCTTAGTTGTATCTTATAGCTAAAACGCTAGTGCATTCGAAATCACCATGTCAATCGTTCATTTAAACCTTTGATTCAAATTTCCAAAAAAAAATTAGATTTAAAGCTTGAAAACTTGATGACTCAAAGGTTGTGGTATTGATGTCATGTAACCCAGTTTATCAAATGAAATAAAAACTCAGAAATAGAAATTATTTTAGACTGGACTTCACGTTTGGATATTTATGCTTGTAAGATCATGATCATGGCAATTGTAAACAGATAATTTTGGTCTTTCGTAGCACCTTACCGCTTTGAGATAAGCGGTTACTAAATCAAACATTAACATGATATCACGGAATTCAGTTTCCATTGAGTTCCACTTGTATTTTTACCTCTGTTCATGCAATGGTTCATGATTTAAGCTTGATACACAATCTCCAGGGTTAACTTATAATTCTAGCTCGTGAAACCATAAATCAAATATAGTTCTACTTATTGAATTATTATTTCAAAACAAAAATAAAAATAAATAAAATGAGTGAACTGAATGATCCAAAATGAGCTGATTGACTCAAATTTAGCATACTAGACAGATTTGAGCCAGATGTGCCGTGCAGAATGACTAAGCTAAGAAGATTGGATGATTCAAGAGAGCCAAGCATGTTGGGCAGACATGGCAAATTGTGCTAATGGAAGATAGATTTGACCAACTAGATCAAATTCACAAGAAGAATTAAACAAACCAAATGAGTCAACCATTGATTTTATCCTTCTATTAATTATATCGTTCCATCATTACAACCAAATAACGGAATAGAATGAAGCATTTCCAGTTTTATTCCATTCTATTCTCATTCCCTTTCCATTCAATTCTATTCAACCATATGAAACAATCCCTTAGAACCTTTAGATCATGGTGCAAATGTGCAATGACGTATTCACTTTGAGTCAAGTAGTTTGAGTTAGTGCACACACTACAAACAATTAAACTTTTAGTCATATAGGTTATACTCTAGTAGTGAATGGCAGAGACAATTTGTTTGTAAACAATGCCATCCTGAACTGCTCCAACTCATTTTTCAGATGAGACTGAACCTCTAATGAATCAAGAAATGGAAAAGTGTGAGATTTCAAGACAAACTTAAAATTAATCTCATCCTATTACTTCAATTCATTTCAACTTAAAAAGGTTCTCAATGTGTTTCAAGGATCTGTGAAACCCCAGAAGTCACAATTGTTTAATCGGAGTTTGTTACCTGAAAGGACTTCAATAATTAAACAAGTGGTCCTAATCAAGGATTACCATGATGTGGAATGGGAATGTGTCAATACCTATGCCTTATGTATTAATAGTTAATTCTCTTAATAAGCATGAACTAATGCAGGTTAATCTTTGCCCTGTGTGTGTAATGTTTTAATGAGCGAGTAGTTGAGTACTTAAATCAAATTTGATTGAGAAATAAGAATTGGTCAGTTTCAGAGATTAGGACCTTAAATTTCTTCTGCTCGACCTTCACAGCAAGCTGCCATCAAACAGTTATGGCATAGAGAAGTTCAACAATTAGCCCTTAATTGTTGAATTCATATTTCCCATAGCCCCTAGGAAGGTGCTATGAGAAACCAATAACTTATATCAGGTTGAATTCATTGTGGTGTTGGAATTACGTTTCAAAGACCTAATGGTTACTACAAAAAAACTAATCCCTCTGTCATGCATCTGTCATATTCACCTGAAAAATTTAGTATACTGCCAAAGTAAAAAAACGAAAAATACATATTGAGAACAACCTCCATTACTATCAAGTCAAACATTAAAAGACAAAAAGATATATTGGAAAAGGTATTACCCCACACTTCAAATATTTATGAAAGAAGTAAAGAAGAGGCACCTTTGATTTATCCAACACTCATATAAGTTCATGACTTACATCCTTCTCTGATTTATTTGAGTATAAAAAGAGTTTATGGCTTCTTTAACTGTACAAGTTATGTGCAAGAATCCTTGCAAACAAAAAGGAAAGAACCTTTTCCAGTCAACTTGAAGTCAACAATATTTGTGAAACTTGTTTAAATGATGTCAAGTCATCAACAACTCCTAACGAAATTCAAGTTGTTCTTGTTATACTTTTGGCTGCAACAATGTGCAAAAGATGAGCTCCATTACTATACAAATGTTTAATTAAAATATAAAGATTAGTTGCTAGTTGCAATTGTAATTTTTTGAATGAGTACAAAGGGAAGCACATTTGTAATCCAATTAAATGCTTTTATTAAACTTTTTATGTTTGCATTTTGGGTAAATCTATCTATAGTTTAATTTAAAAGATGCATTAGTAAGTAATATTTGAACTTTTTGAATTTACAAATATAGGTGGAATTTATAATTTTCATAATCATATAAACTTTCTAATTTGTAATCAGAGCAACAAATCAGTCCATTTGATTTGTCTGAAAATATAACTTGCAGGGTTCATGTGACAAATATTCCCATGCAACAAGGGTGCTATGTAATCTTTGGTGAATGAGTTTAAATTGATCATTTTCATATATTCAGATGATATAGTTTTCAAGGGACTCATTGCAAGTCTATTTTAGGACTTCTGATCTGCGTGTATTCATCTAAACACTCATCTAAACACTCCAAGTCAACAAATAGAGTATGTAAAAAAAGCAGCAGAGTTATGAGGAAGGATTTATTGTACGCAGTCTTATCCTGCTTTGCAAGAGGCATAAATTAATTAATTGATACAATTGTCATAAATTAAAACAAAATCATGTTTAGATTTAGGAGACGTAGCAGATTAGACTATCCTAAAAGTTAAGATTTATTCATCAATTTAACCCTTTTATAAAGAAAAAAATAGGGCTTTATGTCGACATAATATTACTTTGTCCAAACAGAAAAATGTTAAATCTATTATGCATCAGCATTTTTTATAGCTGTACTTGGGCAAGTTAAATCAATTACACTTGCAAGTGTGAAGTATCAAGACCAAAGAGACTTATTATGTTTAAAAGATATCCAAGTGATTGGGATAACAATGTCAGTTACATACAATGGGGGAATTATTTATCCAGTTTTCTGAAATTGTTTTGATGCAACACGAGCAATTCAGTGTGCCTCAGCTCCCAATATAGGAAATTATTTGGAGAGAAACAACTTCATATTGACTGAATGATTAAAGTTATGAGGAAATTTATTTGACAGGTTAAATTAAATGCATAATTTGTCTCATTAACAAGCAAAAAATAGTGTAAATTTTATAGGAAAGGTAAAAGGTGTATAATAATATCAGGAACTAATTTATTTTATTGGACATGGAAGATTTTTTTTTTTACACTTTCCTCCCCTACCAAAAAGAACTTTACCTTCAAATGTCTGTAATAACTATCATGATCAAGTCTTTTTATGACTAACAAAAGTGCAAATCAACTGTTAAATAGGAGGCCTTTGAGTAGTCCATTATTGTAGCAAAAGGTGCTCATCTAGGCGCCCCTCACAATCCACTCCTAAGTTATGTGAAGGGAGGTAAATGACATAGTCAATTTACAAACGACCGCCAAATGGTTAGGGGGTGGGATGAGTTTTTTTCCCGAGGGCATGCACCCGCTTGAAATTTATGGATTGGAGTTTATACGAAAGTTAATGAACATACTGCCTTAGTAAACTTGAGAGAAAATAAACATCTAATTGAATTTTTCTCGTAATATGAAAGAGACTTGAGAGCAACATTATATTTCTTTAAGGGTTTTTTAGGAAGCCATTAGAAATTTGCACTCAACAATATAATCTCCTATGTTATGACGTGCATTAGCATGCACCTAAGAGTTGCATTACTCAGTGCAAATTTTCTCCTAATATTGGTATATATATATGTGTGTCAAATATGTTAAACATAAAGATTGAGATAAATTAGAAAAGACAAGTGAAAAATGTCAAATCAATATTTCATGAGTTAGGTATCGTATTGCAGGGTCTGACTGTAACGTATCGGCAAAGACCTCTACATCTCTATAAGAACTTGAGTTTAGTATTAAATAAGTAAGAGTTCTCATATCATAGGTTGTATAAGAACAAATATTATAGACAAATTGATAGTTTAAAATTTAAAATATGGACATAGGAACTGGTAGATCAATGAAGGTAGTAAATGCGATGATTATGAGAAGAATTAATATTTTGTGTGTACAAGAGATAAAATGGGTAGGCGAGAAGGCAAAGATGATAGAGAACCCAAGCTTTAAGTTATGGTAGACAGGAAAGGGTAAAACGAGAAATGGAGTGAGTATTGTTGTAAATATTTTGATAAAGGATGAAGTTGTATGAGTAGTTAGAAAATGAAATATAATTATTGCCCTTAAGATAAAATTGACGAAAGAAAACTATGAACGTAATTAGCATATATGCACCGCAAGTAGGATTACATGAAACTACCAAATAAGATTTTGGGATGACCTAGATGAAGTATTACAAAATATTTCGTCAATTGAAATGATTTTAATAGGAGGTGATTTAAATGAGCATATCAGAGTGAAAAATAAGAAATATGAAAGGGTACATGGGGTTATGAGTTTGTAACGAGAAATGAAAAAGGGAAAACTTATTAGATTTTGTGATAGCATATGACTTTATATTAGCTAATACATTTTTTAAGAAAAAGAGAAGAACACTTAGTTACGTTCAAAAGTAGAAATAATAAATCACAAAATGGTTAGGAAGATAGATAAAAAGATTTATAAAGATTGAAAGGTCATTTTAGAGAAAACTTAACTACCCAACATAGGTTGTAGTGTTGGATATACGCCTCAAGTATAATATCAATAGAAAGAAAATATATATAACTCTTAGAATTAAGTGGTGGAAGTTAAAGGATGAGAAACAAAATATATTTAAGGAGAA
>JBBPFQ010000038.1:4403076-4421577 GCA_037974815.1 Kaempferia elegans
AGCAACTATCAGAACATATATAGATCATGCACTAAGATCAAAAGATCTACGAGAAACAAGAGCAGAAGTACCCGCCTCCCTATGAAGATCAAATCCATAAACCTTTAAGTCCATGAGACCACATCCAGCTCGAATCCTACCAATACAGGATACGAGGCAAAGTAAGAATCTCAAATCAATATATCAACCAATCAATTAATTAATCCCTCTTAATTAATTAATTGACTCCTTAATTAATCCATTGATCACATTAGGGTTAACGCTATTAATCTCCACCATTTGATTAAATTAATTTAATCTACGTTAACCCTAATTCTAACCAATTCATCCATTTGATTAGGTTAGAGTTTTAATCATGTCATTAACCCTAATTTAATCCATGAATGTAATTAAATTAGGTTTAAGCCCAAGCTAGACCCTAATCCATTTCATCATCAACAATTCATATTAAGCAATTCATATTCAACAAAGTCCAACCATTAATCATCATTACATTAGATTATGGTTATTCCTTCAATTAATCCTAATCATTTCACAAATCGTGATATCAATCCCAAGATCATACTAAAGATTATATAGTCATCTACATCAACTAATCATCAAATAACTATCATAACTAAATTCCAAAACTCACCCAAAGCCAGTGTTCTTCGTTGAAGCAATGGCTGCCAAAGTGAAGTAGAAAATGTTGTCCAGATCACTACGATTAAAACCTCTAGATCTGAATGTTGTTCAACAAGCATTTGAAATCCAAATCAACACTTCAATCTCCAAACCTTAGATTGAATGTTATGATTGAAACTTACCCTGGATCTAGCCACAAAGAGATGAGGCTTGCAACTTTCCCATGAGTATGCTGTGGATAGGGAGGTGTATACCAGCAGAAATATCTCATCGTCTGCTGGAGCAAATATGGATAAGCGAAGCAACCGTTTCCCTAGCACAAATTGATCCTTGATTGAGTAATCTACAACCCTAATCGTACTAATGTAAATCAAGACCGGTGCTTACCTTAGATCCACGGCGATAGCAAGATCCGACAATCATCTACTTGTCGTGGACATATCTGAGCCGAAAACAGCTGGGATACAAAGATGTCGATCTCCGACAACCATCGGCCGGAAATCGGGGCTGCGATGATCGGCAGCGATGAAGCAGAGGAGAGGGATCTGCTCCGCGACAGTGAGAAAAAGAAAACACAGACGTCGCTGAGGAAGAGGACAACTCCGACGAGATCCGTCGGGTGACATCAAGCTCGATCGGTCAGCGATCGGAGGAGCGGGAGAGATCAGGCGAAGAAGGAGGAGAGGCGATGAGGAGGTGGTTGTGGATCCTGATTTGGCCGAGACCGACGTCGACGACTCAGATCCAGGGAAAGGGGTGTCCGCCGCAATCGGGAAAGAGTGGAGGAAGAGGGAATCGGGAGGAGAAATGAGAGACTCGAATAATTAGGTTTAAATAGCTCCAACTTATATTTAATCAATTAAAGTCTAAGTTCATTCCTCAATCAACTCCTACTAAAATGGGTATATCAAACAGGTTTTTTCTAAGCCTAATATATTCATCCCCGTTAACTTGTCGTACAAGCTCCAATTAATTCTCAGAAAATATCTAAAAATTCCTAAAAATTTCCACATCGCTAATTCTTCAATTACAATAATTATTTAATTATTATTTATCGTGATATGTTACACTTCTCCTTTCCAAAACTTTTTCAGAGACGGAGAAACATCTTACAATATAATCACAAATAATATAAAATGATTAGAAAAGAATGGTTGGCGGAGCCTGGAGGCGCTGGGAGCAAGTGAATCGCCTTTTGCCACAAATAATATAAAATAAAACAAATATACTATATAGCAAACAAACTTATTAGTGAGTCAGTCTGAAAGCCCTGAGGGTCTCACAATCCTTCTAGGCCTTCCCCGGTCGCACAAATAGCTTGTTGGTGTCTTTTCTTCGAGCACAGAGTAGGAGAGTAGTAGAGATTGATTATCTAAACGTCATGCTCAGGATTTCTTTTATAGAGGTTTTTCGGTCTAATGATAAGGCCTATCGGTATACCAACCTGATAAAATCTGATCCCCATGATCAAGTTTATCGTAATCCTTGTTCTTGTTGTTATCAGATTTAATGGGTCTATTGAACCTCTTATCAGTCTACCGAACCGGCTTGGGTTCGATTCGACACGAGTCAAGTCCGATTCACTCCGAACTTGTTCCAACTTTGTCTTTTTGCATTTGTTTGTTCTTTGTGTTACACTTCTAGGTTTACGTTCCTGCAAAACAATATGTAAAACACGAACAAAGCATATAAGCATAATCTTATAAGTCTTTACCTGATCTACTAAGCTTACCTCTTGCTTAGAGTTTACTAGTCCAAGACTTTACCACCTAAGGGGTTATTACCTTATGATCAAGCCTAACCCTATAAGTCTGCCTAACCTATTAGGCCTTATACTTGGACTCCCTCCAAGACTTTACCACCTAAGGATCACTCCCTTAGAATCAAGCCACCTAAGACTCTCTTAGGATCAAGCCTGTTAGGCATCTAGTTTGGACTTGCCACTTGCTAGACATCCAGTCATCCTTGACCACTTGAACTTTCTCTTACCTAACATCCTGCTAGGATTTTCCCTTACCAAACATCTAATCACCCTTGACCTACTTAGACCTTTTCTTACTTGTCATCCTGTCAACCTTTGACTTGACTAGACTTTACCTTTGCTAGTCACACAATCAACCTTTGACCTAGCTAGACTTAGCTCGCTTCCAAATATTAAGTCATGTTTGGATCAACCTTAACCCTCCCACACCCCTAACCAACTTGACAGTCGGCTATAAGTTAACTCTGTAATTTATCTTTATTTATATAATCTAGGAAGGGACTGTGAGGAGCATCTGGGGTGAGAGTAACAATAATCACCTTTTGCTATAATGTTTGGGGTGAGAGTAACAATAATCACCTTTTGCTATAATGTTTGGGATAAGAGTAATCACCTTTTACTATAATGTTTCGATCAACTCTTCGTCAAACTTGACTAAATATAGGTATATTGTCAAACATCTAAATCCTAGAGATCGATTGCACCAATACGACATAGATATTCTCATTCGTAAGACATCAACTATGAAATGCCAAAAGGGGTGCGGGGCGCCACTACATATCAGAAGGGAGGAGTGGGGCTCGAGAAAAGGACACCATCATTTTCTCTTCATAATAGGTCCATTTTGGTGCTAAGACAAATTAGATCAACCAACACAATTATTGTGATAGCAATTTCAGCCCCAATAATGTCCACAACCACAACTAGGGCTAAGTCTTATACATTATTAAGATAAGCTTTCACATTCACTCCAAGGAATAGAAAAGTACCGGTGGGATCATCAACTCATTATTTTGTCAAGTTACAAGCAAACATGAAACCAGTTCGAAATATATCTTAAACCTTTCTCTTGTATTGCACTTGTGGGAGTATATTTGGGACATGAAAAATAGAGAATGTTTCCTTTAGCATATTAGCGATATTCTGTCTGCATAATTTCAATTCAGAAATGTGAAATCCTGCTTTTGGCTTAAATAAATTTAATGATACTCTTATAATAGTTTTTCTTTTAGCATAAATAGGATACAACAAACTCATAAGACTCAGTAAAATAAATTCCACATTCTTACTTGTGTAATTTCTGTATTCATTCGTTTAACTTATTTCAACAAAAAAAAAAAATTATCACCGAAACTACATTCACTTGTATGCTTTGTATTACCATTTGGAAGGGAAGGGAAGGTTAGGTTACAAAAACAAGTACTATTGGACTTTTCCGCAATGTATTCTGCTGGTAAAACACAATCTTTATAGGTGACACGTTCAAGTATATAATCAAACATGTAAAATTCCGAGAATAATAAAGAAATAAAAACGTAAAGAAAACATAATGACAGATCATCTATAAATAATGGCAGAGCATCTATGACTAATAAAACAAAAGAAACTATTCTTATTCCAACTTCAGCATAATTCCTCAACAAATGCGCATATTTTCCTTCGATGATTGAACCACTTGTTATTTCTTCAATCTTTTGGGAGCAGTCAAAGTTTCATAGCAACTAAGTGTCGTTATTATAAGAATCACACCAAAGTGTCCTTCACTTTGATCTCTAGAGGAACATCACACCAGTCCAAATTGCAGCAGAACTAGCAGTAACTATAACTAGTTCTTCTCTTTGCTATCAAAATGAAGGCCTTCAATGCCTTTCAGCGTGGACTCGTAGTTCTTAATTGCTGAAGGTTTCCTTCCAGATGTAGACGAAACAATTGGAGAACTTCTCTGGCCACTTGAAACTCTGTGGTAAGTGACTGGACTCGCCTCTGCAGTGCGAGTTCGAGATTGATCTGCATCAGTCCCCAACATGTCTCGACCACCAGAAACAGCAAGTCGCCTTGAGGATCCACTTGACCATCCCATAAAAGTAGAACTGGAAACCTATGCAGGCATTGAGAGTTTAGGAAGTACACAAAACTGAATGTCATCTTAAGCAATAAAATGGTGCATGTGTATATTCTCTAAAAACAACATAGCAACCCTCCCAGGCAACCATAAAGTTATAGGAAGCTTAAAACATGCAACAAGTAATGATCAATGGAAGAATAATGATAACATAGAATAGGTGATTGGATAGTGGTAAATAATGTACTAGCACTGTATCCGGTGGATAGTTGCAAACATAAAATTAACAAGTGAACCAAAACTAATTTTGTAAACCCATCATACACTCCTAACTCCTGACAACTTTTGAACTGGGAAGCATCAGGAACAATCTGCATTTCTAATGCTTTTGCAACTGAAATCATACCTCAATTTTACAATTCTAGTCAATTCTAGTTTGGAGGTATCAATTGTGTGTGATCAGCATAAAGTTCATGCATGCACTAATTAAAATCAAAGTATACAATTTTATATGCTAAAATCTCAATAAGAATATATATTTTATCTAAAAATTTCGAGTGTCATAACGCTTGACATGGTTTTGTAGGGAGAACCATGGTTTCAAATACAGGACCAATAGGTGTATGTGTAAAGGAGAAAAGGAGCAAACCTGATACCTCTGTAACTTACCATAGCATCTTTACTGGCAGGTTGATCATTTGCCATAGGGGCCTTCTGCTTGGATAGACTGCCAATATTTACAGCTACAGATGCTCGTCCATGACGGGATGGGTCGGTAGCCAACCAACCACCTGTCCGTCCTTCCTCACCACCTAAAATGCAATCATTCAAGTTTTATCCCTCCAAATCATGAAAATTAAATAAATTGGTAACCCGCACACACAACGAGATGAATGGAGCAAATCATTGGTGACCAAGTAGCCTCCTTAGGTGGGAAGGATTTTATTCCCCAAGGGATTGTTCCCTCGGGGATTCGATCCCTACTCTCATGTGGCAATCTACCGCCTAAGTATCAACACGGCTATACACATGGGGGCAAATTAGTTTCAAAATGTGGCAAAAGGAGATGCTGTCACCCCAAGCACCCCTCACCACTCGCCCCACAGCGAGAAAAATTGATTTCAACATGATAGCATGACTTGTGGATTATGAAAAAAATGGATCGTGATTCATCTAATTCAATCAGAGCTAGCCACTAATAAGAGTATTTGCACTTAGCAATCCACTACAAAAGCCTTAGCCAACACAATTGTGCTAGCTAAAAGGGTAGACAACAAGGAAAAAAATTGAAGCCGAATATACAAGGAAAAAAATTGAAGAAACTGAATATAATTTTTTCAGAAGAGTAAATATTAAAAACAATCAATTGAAACATTATGTAAAAGAAAAACATGTGACAAATCACCTGACTGCCTATCATTGGCGACAGCAGGAACCAAGCCAGAGCTAGGTCCTGCATTTGGACCCTACAAAGTAGAATATAGTAAAAAAAGCTTATCAATTCGTTCAGGAACAGAAAGATACATACACAACATATGGATTTATACATACAATAGCACGTGGAGGAGCACCAGCTATCTGAGATTGCTGATACTTTAAAATAGTCCAATCAAACACATAATCAAACTGAAAACCTGCAGAGAAACCAGGAACATGACTACTAAAAAAAAATTACACTTGAGAAAAAACACTGCATCTTCAATTATCCATCATTGTTTCATCACTAAACAGAAACCCAATCTTGAATTTTGACATCAATGAGAAGTGAAATCAACCTTCCCGAATGAATAGTTCCCGATACAATCTCTTAAGATATGCATAATCAGGTTTGTCCTCAAATCTCAATGAACGGCAATAATGGAAGTAAGATGCAAACTCTGAAGGATATCCCCGACATAAAGCCTACAAGTGTAAACCACTATATCATAATTATAAATAAGGAAATAGAGCATGAGACTTCAAAGTAATCATAGATTATAATTTGCCTCCATTGATGTGGCCACTTTTTTTTCACTAATTCTTTCATATTTCTGCTTCTTTGTTCCTGCTTTTAGACCTTGCCAGGGAAGGCTGAAGAAAACATTTACAGCCAACTGGTTTCAGTTTGAGTGATGGATAAGGGGTAAAAGGTTTCTAACAAATAGACCAACCTTCCTCTTAAGAAGTACATTAGAACATATCCCAGAGATTCCAAATCATCCCTCCTGCTTTGTTCTTATAAGAAGAAAAGAATAGTCAGATAGCCAAAAGATGACCACAAAGAAGATACATGATCTGCAACTTAGAGAAGTTCCTGTAACAAGTCTAGATTATACAGAGTGATTATTCTTATACCTATGCCAAGATGTGTATTCACACTTGCATAACGGGCAGTCCCAGTTAAATTTTTGTTCTCTCTGCATTAGAATATAACAGTAGATGAATAAAAAAACTAGACACTTATAATCTGCCATTAATGCGCTATGTTCAAAGAAGAAATTATTCATGTCATTCAAAATCAAGTGAGTCTTTTCCTTCTTTTTTCTGGAATCATGTCAGTGTGAAGATATAAAACTAGATTCTACTTCCAAAATGTTAAAATATGCAGGATTGAGTTAGACACTTTAGCATGCCAAGCATAATACTTAAGGCTATGGGAGATGGGTCAACTAAATAGAAGCAATTAAAACTCAACAAAATAGTGTTTGCCCTTGATACTTCAAATTAAGATTCAAAATCTCAAGTCGTGCCAAAGTTTCGGCCTTTAATTGGAATGATATTGTTTTGGAATGTGCCAATGTTTTGATGCATGGTGCTAATAATGAATTAAAGTTGAAGAAAGAGATGAAGAATAAGGAGACACTGTCACTGCCGAGCATAGTTTTAAATTTTGTACCATAACAGTTGAAATATACCATTTTGGTAAATTACTGAACTTGATACTATTCAAGACAAACAATGTATTCTTTTTTTGCTTCATCTCTTTCTTCCTTCAACCTCCAATCTATCTTTTGATACTATGCATCTGAGTGTCGAAACAATACTGAAACAGTATGTTTCCTTCAAAGATTAAGACTACAGCACAACTTGAGATTTTGAAACTTGGTGCTGAGTGGTATCGAGTTTCAGTGATTTATCGAAACAATGCGTTTTGACTGGCACAGTATGAGATTTCAAACAATGCTTCAAATGAAAAATCAATAACACATCTAAAAATTAATTAAATCTAACACTGCCATGAAAGCTATGACAAAAAAGATGTGCCAAGTTTAACTAATTTCACATATCCTGTCTAATAGTAAATGGGTATTAAAATACTCAAGGTATTTTTTTGTTGTGGTTTGATCACAACAAATAGACAAGTATGCTTACTAAAGCAAGCTTGGAGCACAGCTTGGAAAGTTGACTGGAGTTGACTGAGTTCAACCAACGACAAGGGCCTTCGGACAAACAGTGTATGACAGTGCACTGTGTTCAGCTAAGGTGAATAACAAGATGGTTCTGGAAAAATCAAACCTTGAGTTCTACTTGGTTGCCCGATTAGGTTGTGAAATAACCAAGTGAATTGGACTAAGAAAAAAAAAAAGACAGCCCGATGCAGAAAGCTCCCACCAATGCGGGGTCCCGGGGAAGAAAAGATGAAAATAAATAAGATTGAATTGGTGAGAGGCAACAAGTTGTTGTTTATAGATCATATAGATCCTTACTCTCATTAACTGGAATAGGAGATCAATAGTGAGGTTCTTGACACAATAGTGAGGTTCTTGACAATGTTATACTTGGCTCCTTTAGTTACAAGCATCAAAGTAAGTGCTTGAGAATTTTATGGTGAGATGCATGACCCTCTCTACATAGAGCCAGCTTGTCAATTTCCCTTTACCTATAAACAACTTGATCAGATACATGTCATCATTGTATCCATTGTTAATTAATCCCCCCAAATCACCAAGCTTATTTTTAATTGCCCACCTAAAGTAGGTGTCACCTTCCCATCGATTCTACATGTTGGTGGGGGTTACACCCACATCAATAGATCCCCTGTATCGAGTTCCATGAGAGATTGCACAGAACTTGATACAAAATATTCCCTTTGATTTATCCATTATTAACACCCACAGGCAGTTCCCCCAACACCTCTCGCCTCTTCTCTCATCTCACTAATCCATTTCTGAAATATAGCGTTGTGAGATTAAACATTTTAAAAGATTTTGCAGAAAATTTTTGCTGGTTCTTTCCCCCGCTTAAACCTTCATCCTCTGCAAGTATTTCTCTCACCATCTTTAATCAATTTAACTACTTAAAGTTACTTTAATTGTTACTTCAGATCTATCCTTTGTCTTCTCCATGCTTAGTTCTCCACTCATGCCACATTATCATAGCAATCACCACTCTCTCTGTAGGTCCTGTTTCTTTCTATGTCCTAATTATCCCATTCAATGCTGACTTGGACATTAAAAAGGTACGTTCCCATTTCATCAGAATTTACACCCCAAACCAATTCGCCCAAAGTGTCTTGATGGAGTCAAAGATGGAGACCAAGGAGCATCCCATTCTACATCTTGTTGATGACCCATTATGCCCCAATGGAGATCCAATTACAAGAGCTAGAGCTAAAAGATGAAGGAAATAATTATTGGGCTAATTAAAGATGTTAAAGCCAAATCTACAATTGAAGCATATTTGAAAAAGAGGTCATACAGCTTATGAACCTAATTTAAGCCCTAGATGAGCTTAATTAGCCACTTAAATTCCATTTGTATGCAGTGGAGACAATTCTAATATGTAGGCCTCATTATTTTTTTTTTCCTTTATTTGGATTGTAATGATGATTAAACCCAAACTAGCCAAGTAGTCTACTTAGGCCTTTTCAAAATGGGCTTACCTTTATCCTTTTAGGGGTTTTAGGTCACCCTACACATGTAACTTTTCTTAATTTCAATCCAAAAGCACAGTGAGGCTCACTTGTTGGTTCTTCATTAAACTAGAACTTGTTGAGGTAATCTCTTATGGTGTTCATAGAACTTATCAACCTAAATCCCAGGGTTGTGGCATCTTCAATCTCATATATCTAAGATTTGTGCTTTGTTGGGTCGAGAAATTATCATCCATCCTATCGATTTAACTTTTTTTTGTTTCTTTCTTCAATTTGTTGTGGGTTTATGAGACTCTATTCTCATCAGGTTCACATCACATGCCTTCAAGTGAGTGAACTAGGTTCCCATAGAGCACCTTTAAATGCCTTGTCTAAAGTGTTTCAACTCGGTTGATACATTTGCATTGAGCCACTTTGACAGAAGTGTTTCTAACTCCATCAAGTTCTTCCTTCTTCTGGTCATTCATTTCAAGATGCTTCTTGCAACTACCTCTACCCTTTTCCATTGGCATTTTATTTTATTTCATCCACCACTGGGTAAATCCATAAATAATATATTGTGCAATGTCAATACTGAGTGGTAATAAAGTTAATCTTATATGTTTTTGTATTTCAAACTGATTGGATGTCTTCTTATGGTGCATCAGCACCTGAATTAAAAATATTTGCAATGAAGATTTTCAACCTCACATACTCTTCTTCATGCTGTGAACATAATTGGAGTGTTTTGAGCATGTAAGTTAGAATTTTCTAATACATATTCTATTATGGACTTAACTTCTTACTTTTTATTTATTTATTTATTTATTTTTGCAGATACATTCTAAGAAAAGAAATAGGTTGTCTCAACAACGATTGAATGATTTGGTATATATCAAGTACAACAAAACTAAGGCAAAGATATGACATGCGAGATAAGATCGATCTCATTACTTTGTCAGATAGATGATAGTGATGAATGATTGTTGGGAAAATTGGATAATGATAAAGATGATGATAATGATTTTGTATATAAAGGTGAAGATTTGCGTTAGAGTGACATAGAACAAGCGTCTGGGGTCGGTGAAAGTGAGTATGACTTTCGATCTCGAAATACATCTACTTCAAAAGGAGATCATCTACTTCAGTAAAAAGAAAGCAATCTTAAGCTCGAACTAGTCTTGTAGATGAAGAGATCAACTTTGATGATGAAACGGAAGAAGATACTGATGGACACAAATCAAGTGATGGAGTTGATGGCGTAGATTTGGACAATGAAAATGAAGATGATTATTTTGATATTTGATATTTCATCTATTTAGTTTTTTGCACTTTTTCTGTAAAGTGTGTGGTTCGCTTTGCGCTCTAAGCTCTAAGACCCTGAGTGCTTGTTTTTTGCCTCATGCTTTTGACAACTATGGTCCCTCTATATATATATAATCACTCTCAGAGGAAGTATGAATATAATCCAAATTGTATGCCCTTACATAATTAGCAACAAAGCAAATCTGAATATAACTAAATTGTATGCCCTTTAAAGTATTCCAGCAACTTCCTAGTTATTATCACAAGTGTGTGCACCAGTTTCTCCATTGGGGCACATTTCAACTTATCCCCATTAAGTTCATGGCTCACATAGACTAGACACTCTGATCCAACTTCCTTCTTCAGTACTAAGCCTAGAGCATGTACCAACACTGATAAACATATATGAGGTGATGAAGTGAACTGTAAATTGGGTTGAGGTGGAGATGAGTGCAACGAATATGGTTGAATCTTGTACTGGGTATGCCATTATAAACCTCAAAATCAGTGCTCAACTACTGATGGAAGGGCAGATGGCCCTCAAAGTGGAGTCAAGTTGCCAGTGTCTCTAACATTGACCTTCAATAAGCTTGTCGGAAGACATGTCATCATATTCAGCATTAATTAATCCCACAAATTTAATTCCATGTTACCACTAACTAACATTTAAGATGTGTCACACCATCTCCTTACTGCTTCAGTTTGGTGGGTGGCCACACGCAAATCATATTTGATACCAGAAAGGCAAATAACTTGATGTCGACAGACTAAAAATTTTCACAAAAAATCACAATTAAAATTCATCTTTACTAGCAATAAACTGATAGAGCAAATAGATTACACCCTTGGAAATTTCACTAAGTTTGTAGCTTCTTTTGTAAAATAATCTTCAAGGCAATAAGCTAAATTTTTACATGTCTACCAGCTTTGAACATAATAAAACATCAATAGCACAAAAATTGTTCTCATGAATTAAAGTATATCTTACCTATAGGGAATATGCTGATGAGTTGAAGTGTCCCTGTACTTCTTGGCAAGGCCAAAATCAATTATATATACCTGTTCAGAAATGCAAAAATATCTTACTAAGCAAAATATAGAATCGATAAACAGTATAAATAAAAAATAAGAATAAACCCAACTAGTGGTGCAAATGAAAAGAAATCACAGACCTGATTAGCTCGTCTACCAAGACCCATTATAAAGTTATCTGGTTTAATGTCGCGGTGGAGGAAGGACTTTGAATGCACAAATTCCACTCGATTTAACTAAAGTGAGACACCTAACCAAGTCAGATACTACAACAAGGTGTTTGATATTCAGATCAAAGTTAATTATCAAAGCAATTAATGTTCAAGCTATTGCAGTGAAATATTAAGAGTATTGATTTTAATGCAATAAAACAAGTTATCATAAGATATTTCAATTGAAGGACATTGTCCCATGATTGGCAAAATAGAGTGAAGGACCTTAACTCTGCAGAGGGGAAGCAAGAATATGATAGACATCCACAAAGAGAAGAAAATTTCACATACATAAACAGAGCAAAAATTGAGGGAAAAAGTAATATCTTAGGTATAGACATAGCAAAAAAAACTATTATGATGGCAACTGAAAGGATTAATTAAGCATGTTCCAACAACAGAAAGTATGGTTGCAATTTTATCATGTCAATTCAGAAACACAAACTGCATAAATGGTATACCATCTGATCTGCAAGCATCAGAACAGTCTTCAAAGACAGCTTACGGCTGCAAAAGTTGAACAGGTCTTCAAGACTTGGTCCTAGTAAATCCATTACAAGGACATTGTAATCGCCCTCAACACCGAACCATCTCACATTAGGAATTCCAGCTGATGAGGAAATAGGGGAAAAAAAGTGAGAAGAGACATGAAAACTGCTTGAAGCATGAATCAAAGCAAATTTTCCATTACTTCCTCCTTGCAGGATCCTATACAGCTTTGATTCATAAAGCAGCTGAGGATGCTTAGTCTTGACATTCTCCTGTTAAATAGAAAAAATGAGAAAAAATATTCAAACCCTGACAATATTAATAAAACTTTGTGAAAGTTAGCTCCACAGAGATGAAAGGAAATTATTTGTTAAAATAAATCATCACTAATCACCAAGTAAAATAATTTCCATGATTCACACATAATCCAAATATAAGCTCAAATCTTGTCATTAACTAAACAAACAAAACTTTAAAATTAGATTAGATCATAAGTTTAACAAACAAAGTTTAGCTAAAATCATGGAAGTTTGCTCCACATGCTCCATGACAATGTTTATTTTACTTTGTGAATGTTAATAAAACTCTAAGGCTTGAGTCTTAGATTTTAACCCACGGAACCTCATTCGTGTCTATATTGGAAAACCAATCTGACAATCTTACACGCAGCTAACAGAAGTTAGTCAAGAAAAATCTGCCCCTACTGAAAGCACGCCTGCAAGTCTAGTTCATGACATAAAGACCAACCAAAAAGGCTTTTATTCATTATTCATATAACGTGACTTTTAGCAAAATGTCAATAACCTGAACGACATTTCTCAATGGCATTTATGAAGTCAAACGAGTGAATATTAATTAAATATGTTAGCCAATACCCAACATATCTAGGAGAACAAGAGACTCTCAGGAATAATCAGAAGAACATTGATATTAACAATAATTATCAAACAAATAGCTAAAATTAACAAACTAACCAACAGCAATGTAAACAGAGGAGAAGTGCATCATAAAATCCAGTAAAGAGTATGTATTTAAACCAACATTCCAAAAGCATAAGCTCATTAAATTGCAGGAGTAATACGTACGAGTTTAATTGCGACTTCCTCATTGGTTTGGATATTAGTACCTGCAAACAACACGGCAAGTAGAAACACCTTCAAAAGAGCAAACTTGAAGAATTGTAGAAACAGAAAATCCATAAGCAGAAGCTCAAGAGAATCGAGGGGAAACATCCAGAAACATGACACAAATACCTAAATAGATCTCGCCAAACGAACCGCTTCCGATCTTGCGACCAAGGCGAAACTTGTTCCCAACGCGAGGCTCCATCCCACCAAAGCCACGACCACCCCCACCCGATTCAATCTCTTAACCCCGGGAGCAAAAAAAAACGCCTTTTTCACCCGACGAAAGAGAGACCGACCAATCAACGTCGCGCGCGCAGTGGGCCTTCGGTTAGCGAGACCGGCGACGAAATGGGACGAAACCGCTCAAAAATTAGGGTTTTCGGGTGGGGGAAGGGAACGGGAGGAAGGGGTCGTGATCCTAAGATGGCGTGATCCAGTCGCAACAGGGGCAGGAGGCAAGGCAAGGCGTTGCCATCGCTCGCTCACTTTCTCTGGCGTGGGAAAACAAAACAGCTTTTCTTTTCTTTTCTTAGAACGTTGCCGGTCGGGGCTGGGTACACGAACACGGACGACGTGGGGAGGGGGGCGCAGTTGTCGCTTCGGAACCGGATAAGCTTACCCTGCACTAGCACGAAGTGCCGCAGCATTTGCAAGGATGATGATTTCGTAGAACAGCGGAAATAACAATTATCTTAGACTGATTCAATCAACTAATGCGAGATAATGTAAATATGCAAATGATTTTATCAAATAATTAAGCATATAAATAATTGATCAACTAAATTAGAAATATATACACAAGCAATAGTTATAACAAATTTAATTTTTAATTTAATTTTTCTTTTCCGGAAAACCTCTCAAGATGAAAAATCTTACAAAAAAATAAAAATAAATAAAAAGTTAAGTACAAACAAAAATATGGCAACACAAGAACAAATAAAAATGTTACTCTAAATGTTATCGATAAGAAATGAAGCGTGTCGTCGCAACACCAAAAAGCATAAGAGCATGAGCACAAGATGAGATTAAGAGTGAATGAGTAATTTTTAAGCTCTGCCTTGAAGCTCTTTTTATAATCCTTCCTGGGTAACCTAGAGCCTCTTCGGTCTCCTAGATAAGTGTTGATATGGCTGCAACTTTTATCCATTAGATAACATTAATGAAGCTCTCCTATTGCTTGGAAATGCTCCGATCGCTTGGAGAGTAGTCAACTCTATCTTGACCTGACTCTCTTGAATTGCTAACAACGTCATTTCCCGGTCGCCTAGAAGCTACTCCAGTTGCCCATATCCTCTGGTCACCCCAACCCTAATATGGTCACCTAGCCCTCCGAAATCAATCGTGGAGAGTTATCATTAGTCAATCGCCTCGAACTTCCTCTAGTTATCTGGACTGTCAAACCTTTCTTCCCTGTAATGGTTACACAAAATGAGTAGCTTAGAAAGTATAAAGTTATTCACAGGGTCTAGATGTTCAGCCTCTGACATACACATTTAGACTAAGTTGTCAAGCAACATCTCCTAGCTGATTCTACTTAGGCTTATTTGCTAAGCCTTCAACTCTCAACTGACTCCACTTAGACTTAATTCACCTAGCTATCAACTAGAACTTTTGTCTATCAAACCTTTAGCTCCCAGCCGACTCTACTAGAACTTGATTCACCTAATACCCAATTAGGATTTTCTTGTTTGGTTCCAACCAAGACTTAGTTCATGCATGAGTCTCAATCAAGTTTTCGGTTGCCTAGCCACTAGAACTTAGTCATTGTGTGGCTCACAACCAAGACTTCATCACTTGTCAAGTAACATGCACCTACATACTTGACATAAATTGTTAGATCACAACTAACATAACTTTAAACCTTAGACATCCATCAAAATTCTAGGTTAAATATTGTGCTCCTAGCCTCCCATCACTAATAATCTCTCTATTTTTGCTAGTACGAAAACTAAGTTAAAGTTAATAATAAACACTAATAAAAAATAAGTTGGATTTTATATTCAATGTATAAAAAAGAAATAAAATTAGTACAATCATACATGAATATAATAATTGAGATATAACTCTCCGTTAATTATTGCTCTCTCTTAATCAAATAAGGATTATTTAAATTGGGAAGTTAATAAAATAAGATAATTTAAAATTTTCTTAACTTTAACCCTTATTTTTACCTCTTTCCCCTTTTTCATACATCAAAATGCATTAATGTGTAAATGTATAGCAAATAATAAATCAAGGCATATAGTCAAGTATAATATTGTAAAATCAAGTAAAGAAACGTGATTAACTAAGTATGATTTTTGAACCCCAAGCAATTTTACTTCTAATATTTCTTTTGACTAATGTAAAGTAAGAAATGTGATTTTGACTCGAGCTAAACCCCAAGTCCAGTCTTATTGTATGCAACCCGTCTAGTTCCAAGCATCATATTTAAATATTTAGACTCAGGTGTGAACTTGCTCAATGTAGATTTTCACTCACTAACTTGGTTTTTCAAATTAGAGTTATCTTCCTCAAGCTTTGACACCTGAGTTGAGGTTCCAACTTAACTAACCTGAGTTAATTGATCCGAGTTAGTTCTTTTTATAAGGTCTTTGGTCGTCGATTCCTTCCGTCTTAATTTATTTATTCTAAATGTTTATTTTGTTACTTATTGATTTTGAGAGTCTTCTATAGAGGAGGATAAAGAAAGACAGAGAAGCGATCTGTTGTTAAAGTTTTTATCTTTCAACCTCTCTTTGATCCTTCTACCTCTCTTTGCAGGTAAAGACTTTTGCTTTTGGAATTTGTTTAGGTTTTTTTTTCTAGGTGTTGTCAAAATGATGAATCTATTCATTCTGATTCTTAATTTGTTTTCTTGTGAAAATAATTTGTTTGTTTCGTGTTGATCTGGTCATAATAAGTTTTCTGAGTAAGAAAGAAAAGGAGAGAAATTTGCACAAAAAGCTGGAAAATTCTGTCAAAACGGTTGGAATGGTGCCTTGCTGTTGGAAATGTTCATAGCAGTTCATGTTTCATTCTGATTCTTAATGCAAAATTTTCTTATCTCTAGCCGGACAATCACATTTTTATTCCTTTATTAATAGGGAAAAAATTATTTTGGGTTTGAGCAAAGGAATATATTTTAAGGCATTGAGGATAATTTTAAAGCTAGAGGAAACGTGATTTCTGTGATTTGCTGCATAATCATTCATGTTGTTTGTGATTGTGATTATTTTTTCTTTTGTAATGTCAAGAAATGCACTTATTTTCTAAGCTTCAATTGGCATGTTGTGTGATTTCAACGGAAATAAGTAAAACTTTCTCTCTTTACAAATGTTAATGTGCATGATCTTTTATTATCTTCAAGGATCCAGATGAATGTACATTTCCTTTTTATTTATCCCGTTAACACATTTCTTTCAGTGAGTTCAAATGCATATGGTCGTAGTTTGTTATTTCTCCCTTAACATTGATTAAAGAGTTCTTGCCCCTTTTCTTAGTCTGAATTTTTGCCATAATAACATTTCTCACAAAAAAAAATTTGTTTAAAATTTTTTTGTTTAAAATTATTTTATAGATGAGAGATATATTTGCAAATATTATGCAACAACACGCTTCATCAACTGTAGAAGAAAATAGGTGTAAATCCTTCTATCACCAGATCAGACAATGATTAGAGAGAATTTTGAATGCAATCGATGAGGTTGGTTTTTTAAATATAAATATTTTTATTAGAGCATTTCTGGCATTCTATTTTTTTATATTGATGTTTAAAACAAGTTAATTCATAATCTTAGTCATATGGAATTTTTTATGCTATTCTTGCACTCTTGTTCCTCTAAAATCTACATTTCATTATCGCCGTCCAATCTTATGTTTTTACATCTTATCTCATCATTCTTTTTCTCCCTATTATTATTTCTAGGTCTTGTTTTGAATTCGATCGCCTACCTTTCATCAATATATTTTTGTGAAAGAAAACTCTATAAGAGAGTAGTTGCTGAATTTAAATAGCTATTGAATTATTGTAAGATGTAAACTATAGAGAGGATTCTGAATTTAATGTATCAATTGTGTGCCAAGTTCCTATACAGTTCCCATATCAATTTCTTTCTTTTTGGGTTCTTCATGATTCAAAATACTAGACTTCCCTATAATCTAAATTCTAGAAAATATGATTTCTTTGAACTGGTTGCTGAATCGGAGTTCTAAAATTAATGTTGAAGTTCTAAAGCATAAAATATAGAAATATGAAATCTGTAAAACTCATAGTGATCTCCTGTAGTAGATTTTCATTTTCGCTTATCGTCTGAAGAACGATCACGAATGAAAAAGTTCTTCAAGATTCACAAACCAAATCCCAAACCAATGATAATGGATGAACCAAACCGTTCTTGCCTCTATTTCACTTGCTTTTAGATTGCTTTGGACGACTTTATATAGGTGTAGAAGGTCTCTTCCCCTTCCTTCATTGATGGAGGAAAGTGAATGGATTAGAAGAGGAAGGGGAAGAGACACCTTCTCACCTTCCTAATTCTAACATCTCCTACTTGTCCAAATCAATCCATAAAAGACATCTAATCATAAAGACCATGTAAGAACATTTAATTCATACTTTAGGAAAAATGGTTCATGTGACAGCGAACAGATTGAATAATTACTACTAAAAAAGTTGTTACTCTTAACTTAGCTACTCTATAGAACTAATATGAGATATTAAAAACTTGTCTTTATCTCATATTAAATTATTTACAATAATATGAACATATATAATCCCACGTAATAATATTATGTCAAGAACATGTTCAATATCGTCAATCAATACAATTATTCACAATTACATTTTAAATACTCAACAAAAAAATGTAACTGGTTGACCTGTGAATAAATGTCAAAGATGTAAATCAATATTAATCTTCATTTTTAGATATAACCTATTTATTATAATCAGTCATTTTCCTAGTTATGCTTCATAGACCAAATCATTCATAACCAATAAAAAACATGTTAAAATAGCAGACACTGATTTGAACTTCAAGTAGATAACTAAATAGTCACTTAGAGTAAGATTGAGA
>JBBPFQ010000038.1:4422006-4441912 GCA_037974815.1 Kaempferia elegans
TACATTTTCAAAAAAAAAAATATATATATATATATATATATATATATAACCATACACAAACTAGTTGCATGTTTTAGCCATCTTCTAGTTTATAAAGTGATACCTTTTGTAGATAATTGAAGAGGAGAGGATAGACCAACCGGCTCACTTCCTTGCGTCATTCTGAAAGGAGATTATTAACAAAAAAACGTAAATCCTCGCAATCAGTGTGGATTTTCACCGAAAAACTTTGATGCCGCCAGAGGGAAACAGGAAGACTCTTACCTATCCTTTCGTGGGAATTATTTCACCACTTAACAAGACCGGAAGATTTTTGTAAACTGAGACTTTTGAATACAGCTGAATCTTTCACGAGCTGGGGGAAGGAGGACGCAAATTGCACGAGTAGAGAGAGAGAAAAGTAAATGTTTACGTCATCTTCATCCGAACCATGATTATTACTTTTTTTTTATTCAGTATGATTTAATTATGGTTTGGATGTATGGAAATTGAAAAATAGGAGAAGACATTTGGCATGAGGGGTATTAATATGATTTCCCTTTTATATCTATGTTTTTTTAATATTTACCAAAGTATGGAACACTTTTTCATCAATATCATATCTAATATGTACTTTTTTGGTAAAAACCCGTTAAATAAAAGTTTAATTTACATACAAGTACAGCGACATTTAATTTAAATGTTAATTGCGCAAAAAGTGAAAACTGTGCTCGAACACTCGAGGTCAAACGGCGTCTACTTGACGATTTTGTTGAATGATGATTTAATGTGCCTCCCTCGCGATGACAGTTCGGAAAGGCATCTTACGATACAAAAGCCAGTGTGGGAGCCCAGTCGAGTCCAGTACAAGCACCAAATCAGGGCAATCGTCGTCCATTTCCGTTGTCTCTCGCCTTCTGAATTCAACCTCACTCAACTGATCACTGATAGAAACGGCGACTTTCTTCAGTCTGGCGGCGCAGTAGATGCTCTCCGGAAGACCTCTGAGCTTTGGGCAACTCGTAAATAGGCACTCCTCCAATCTTGGAAACAGCTTCAAGCTTCTTTCTTGTATGTCTCCGACCTCCAGCTCGGACGCAGCGTACAACGTCCACTCTTCCCAATTTGGCATGTCGTCGAATGTCAGGTACTCGAGTCTCGGAAATGCCACGGCTTGAGGGGAACTGGGGCCGAACAACTCAGGCCCGACCTTTCTTACCGCCGACGCTCCTTTGATCTTCAGGAATTTCAGCCGAGGCAGCTGCCCCAGCGGCGGGAGCTCGGTGCAAAAGGGGAAATCATAGAGCTTCAGGAATTCGAGGTGAGGAAACGAAGCCCCCGCCGACGTCGACATCATCCAGTTGGGAAATCGCCGGCCCGGGAAGTTGTAGAGACCAAGATGATCCAGGCTCGACGGAGGAAGCAGTGCGCTGCATGTCTTCTCTGCCGCTTCTTTTTCGCCGTCATCTCCCTGTTCCCGATTTGTCCATAACAAAAACAGATGACTGAGCAATGGTTTGTTCGCCAGCACCGAGGCTTCGGCCATCGTTGCCCTTTCCAGCTTATCGGCTCTCAGATATCTCAGATTGGAAAGAGACCGCAGCTCTTCCAAGTCACATCCATCGTCAACGTTGCTTGGCGAATCACTGCCGACGATGAATCCTTCGATGCGATTAAGGTTTGTCAACCTTCCCAATCCTCTGGGCAAGTGAGTTAACGGTGTTCCTTCAACTCGCAGACACCTGAGCATACCCAAGCTCGTGACGGCCTTAGGAATGCTGCGCAGCGACTCGCACTCGGCGATGTTCAAAGTCTGCAGGTTAGCAAGGCGCCCGATGGATTCAGGTATCTCATGTATCATCGTCCGATCCAGGTCCAAGTATCTCAGAAGCAACAGATTCATGAAAATGAGATCTGGAAGGCGTTCAATCTGCGTATCGCACACATCCAGCACTCGAAGATTCTTTAATGCTGGGAGTGTATCTGCCTCGTCGTCGATTGTCTTTGTTTCACTGCCAGCGGAAAGTTTCAAGACTCTCAAACTCTTCTGCTCCAGGACTGCACCAGGAAGTCTTAGTGCGTCTCCTTTGCTTGACATCCACAGTCGACGAATCTTTGTTAATGGGTTTGGGGTTGTGTCTGCAACTCGACCATCTCTGATTACAAGTGCTTCATCTCCGATCAAATTAGTAGCGAGAGCTCGCAGAAGGTCGTGCATGGAGTAGAACATCTCGTCTGCATATACTGGATCGAGCTGAAGAAGATTTCTCATAACTAGTTCTTTGTAATAATCCTCGGCCACCTCTTCCATCAGTCCACCATTTGGCACGTGGATCAAGCCTTCAGCAATCCAAAGCCGGACGAGGTCAGAATTGAAGTTTATCTCCATATAAGAAGCACAGCAAAGGAAACACTGCTTAAGAACGGATGGCAAATCCTCGTAGCTCAAGTACAAAGCTCTTGGTAGTTCATCCTCGTTGTCTCTCATTCTCCATAGATCACTTTCCAGAACTCTTTCCCAATCTCTCCTTGTCCTTTTCTTGGAAATCAGCACTCCTGCTATCACCTTGATTGCCAAAGGAAGCCCATCACATTTTCTAACGATTTTAGCAGCCATTTCATCCAGCTCAGGGTTATCGTTCTCCTCGTCCTCGAATACTACCTTGTGAAACAATTTCAATCCATCATCTTCGTTCATCTTTTGAACGTGGTGGATGTGCCCGGCTCTCATGTCGTTCATGACTTTTTCATGTCTACTGGTGACTAAGATTATGCCACTGGACTCTGCATTTAGGATGGGATTCCTAAGCACATCTGTCCACGCATTCACGCTCCATACATCATCAAGCACGAGGAAGAATCTGTTGACCAGAGCACCAATAAGTTTGGATTCAAGTTCTTCTATGCTTTGAGCTCCATCATCACTCCCTTTTGTGTTCTTCAGCATTTGCTTGAGTAGCTCTATCCCCGTGTAATTGTTGGACACATGGATCCATATACATGTTGGAAAACTATTCTTGATTCTCTCGTCATGGAAAATTTTATGAGCCAGAGTGGTCTTGCCCATCCCACCCATGCCAACTATCCCAAACACACCATTCTGTTTCTGATCATGCTTGAGTATCATGCTAATGAGAGTTTGTGCTGCATCTTCTATCTCTGCTCCTACTATGTCAGCCTTAACCTCAAAAGAAGTGGTCGGACGACACGATCTTATTTGATGATCTTGCGGCCATTGACGGCCCGTTAAGGGCACAAATAAGGATGTTATTTCACCATCATCTTTAATCTCTTTCAGTCTATCATTAAGTCTCTCAAAAATCACAGCAATCTCATGGCGAGACTTAGTACACGCAAAGCAAGAAGCAAGCAGAGTGAAGGGAGACCTTACATGTGAAGAAGACGAGGATGGCTGAACACTCAGTAACTCGTAGCCGCCTGGAAGCATGCAGAGATCGAGAATGTCTTCGGCATCATAGACTATTTCTTTCAGGTCTCTCAGCCAAACATTCACGCGAGCGTCTTGATGCTTCTTCTGCTCGGCATCCTGAAGGTAGGGGCTGAGCCTTTCCAATCTCCTTTTGAACCTTTTGATCTCCTCCTTCACGCCGAGCACTTTGCATATCTCTCCCTCAACAAAATCTGCTAATTTTGTGAGGTATCTACTGACAAGCAAGTCTGGGATCATCGCCATTTCTTGAGACTCTAGGAGACAAATGATTCAGAGCCTTCATATAGATAAGATGTAGTTGATCTGTCGTTCTAGATCGGAAATCAATGCCTAGCTGTCGATGCACACTTGATTGGTCCGTTCACTGAAGGGCCAGTTGGATTTTATTTTTTTATTTCTATTATTTAATTATTGATGGAGTGATTGATTCATATGGAAATCCATATTATGTTAAGAAAGTAAGGCATTTAACCTCAAATGAAATTTAAAATACTTAAGGGGGAATGAGTTTAGTGATAATCTAGAGGTGTTGATTATAAACTTATGGGTATGAATATGATACTCATATTCAGATTCTGATTCCCGTCTACCAAACATTAAGAATGGAAATGAACCCTATTTATTTTTTATTTCCGTCTTCTAAACTCCTTTATCAAACGCCCCCTTAAAAGCATCTATCCATTTGAATCAGGATTCGCCCCCAGCTATGCTACAACGGAAGGTGTGCATCCATAATTTAATCTCCATGTATATTATATTTATAACGATTTTTCCTTTGAATTAGATAGTAATAATAGAATATTAAACTTCTAGATCGTTTATAGAGTCAAATCAATTATCTTAGATTCCGTATTACTCAGTTTATGATTTTTATTAATATATTCTATTTTAAAAAAAATCAGATAAGACTCATATATATATCTATTATATTAACATTTATTTTTTTATTAATACATACTTATGTTCATTTTATTATTAATATTTATTATTTTAAATTCCACTATCTATTCATTAATCTTTATTTTTATTTTATATTAAATAAATAAATACATCATT
The DNA here is from genome assembly GCA_037974815.1 of Kaempferia elegans. Classification (NCBI taxonomy): domain Eukaryota; kingdom Viridiplantae; phylum Streptophyta; class Magnoliopsida; order Zingiberales; family Zingiberaceae; genus Kaempferia; species Kaempferia elegans. The sequence continues at coordinate 4,426,493 of JBBPFQ010000038.1, forward strand.
ATTTAAATATAATAACATCCACATATTAACCTAATGCGGCTGTTCTGAACGCTATTTCCAAAAATTATTAGTAAAAATTTTATTGACGTTCATTCTTTTAATAGTCGATGGCTTGTCACTTAACCGGTAAAATTTTAAAATTATCAAATGATAAGTTTTAAAATTATGAAATTATCTATTCATTTTTTATTTTACTTTTATCAATCAAATTTTTTTTTTCAGTTGAATCGATTTTGCTCTAATCGTCCTAACTTTAGTAAATTAGTTTAATTAATTTTAAAATCAACTGAACTGTTTTAATTTTTTTTATTTCAAAATCAAATTTAGATAAAATTGATTGATGGATTAAACGATGTCGAATTGACATGAAAATAGTTCATGTGTTCCGCTAGATTTTCTGATTATATTCATGCCATCGAACGTTAATTTGACCAAATATATTGAGAACTGTGATTTATTTAACACAAATGTGTTTGAAAATTTTAATTTATGTTTAAAAATTATTGCTCTAAGTATATTAAGTGAAATTAATGTTTGAGAGTGTAGATATAATTAAGAGAACTAGCGGAACATATAGAAATTAGTTTCATGTCAATCAGAGGTCGTATGATCCATCAGCCAGTTTTGAGCAAAATCGATTGATGAACTAAATGACATCGGATTGATATGAAACTAGTTCCTATGTGTTTGTCTACATCTCTTGATCATAGTTATGTCCTAAAACATCAATTTAACAAAATATATTAAAAATAATGATTTTTTTTAACACAAATGTATTTGAAAATTTTAATTCGTGTTCAAAACAACATTGTTCTTAATATATTTTGGCAAATTGATATTTGGGAGCATGGATATAATCAAGAGAGATAGACGAACACATAGAATCTAGTTTTATGTCAATCTGAGGTTGTTTGGTCCATCAGTCGATTTTGTCCAAAATAGGTTGATGAACCAAATTAAATGTGCTCAACTATTTTTCCTGATTATATTCATGCTCTCAAATGTCAAATTGACCAAATAAATTGAGAGAAATAATTTTTGAATATGAATATATTTAAAAATTTTAATTTGTGTTTAAAAATCACTGATGAACTAAACAACCTACAATTGATATAAAATCAGTTCTTATATAAAATCTTAAATAGGTATGCAATTTCATAATTTAAAAACTTATCTAAGCGAATTTATATTTTTGAAATTTGCCATAGTGTTCGGTAAAAAACCGAATAGTCAAACATCATTTCTCTTGAATTTTGTGTGAAATGAGCATATGATGAATCCCAACTCCCTTTAAAATTACATAGGTATTCTCAAATATATTGTTTGAACAATTTTAATTTTTTGGAACGTCAATTTTCAATTTAACTTTTAATTTGATTAGTTAATTACGTAAAACTATTATAATATAAATATTATTGAATAAAATAAGTCAAAGTAGACAAACACATAGGAATTAGTTTCATGTCAATCCGACGTCATTTAATCTATCAGTTAGTTTTTTCCAAAATTGACTGATGGATGGATCAAATAATCTCAATTGACATGAAATTAGTTCATATATATTCGGTTAGTTCTCCTGATTATATTCATGCTCTCAAACATTAATTTCACATAATATATTGAGAGCAATGATTTTTTGAATATAAATTAATTTTTTCAAACACATCCGTGTTAAAAAAAATCACTTTTCTAAATATATTTAGTCAAATCGATATTTGAGAACACATATATAAACAAGAAAACTCGTCGAACACATAAGAACTATTTTCGTGTAAATCCGAGGTCGTTTTGTCTATTAACCAATTTTATCTAAAATTAATTTTGAAAAAAATAAATAATTTAGTTCAACTGATTTTAAAATTAGTTGAAATGATTTATTTAAATTAAAATGATTCTGTACATAACAAAATTTATTTGATTGATAAAAAAAATTAATCGACTGAGAAGGGTAAAATCGAAAATAAATATATAATTTCGTAATTTTAAAACTTATCTATATGATTTCCTAATTTCGAAATTTATCTACAGTGTTAAGTAAAAAACCCGAATAATCAAACGTCATTCCTCTTTATTTTTATGCCAAATGGGCATCAAATCCGTCCCACCTCCCTTTAAAATTACATAGGTATTCTCAAGTATATTGTTGGACCAATTATAATTTTTTGGTACGTCAATTTTAAATTTAAATTTTAAATTGATTAGTCAATTACGTGAAACGATTATAATATAAATATTATTGAATAGAATAAGTCCATATATAACCGCTACAATGTTATAATTACTCTAATTAAACATATTAAATTGCCCGACCAATTTAAGATTTAACGTTGAAACAAATCTATACAATAAACAAAATCCATAACTACTATCTCGAGGGTAACTTGGTAATTTTATATAGGATGGATGAGGTGCCCTAATTTAAAAAATAAATTAAACGAACGACCCCACTGTAGTGATTCCAATCTTTCTTGTCCAAAAATGTGAGCTTCTTGTTGCTTTGTTTTTTTCCTTTGTCAAAATTACATGCAACGACTGGAGGTATAAAATATGCACCTCAGTAGCTGCGAGGAAACAAAACAGATAGAAGAAATTGACAAAAGACCCATTAAATAGCACACGAGTTGTGCTAAGTGGCATGGATGCTACTGTCCAACATCATAACACAACAATTATAAAATTGTATTAGTCATAAGCTTCCATTGCATTTTACTGCATGTTAAGATATCTGAACATGGGCCAACCGTTTAAGGGAAATTTAAAGAGGAAACAGTCGATCGATGGCTTCTGTCAAGTTCTCTTTCTTTAACCATCTCTACTCATGGTTAGTAGTAAATAGTTTACCTTCTCGATCTCTATTAATCTAGAGATAAATTGACAAAAATATTAGCTAGGGGTGAATAAATCATCTTTTACTATATGTAAAAGATCTGATACGACATGTTGCACCGATAGACAGACGCCTTCGACAAACTTCAGCAACCATTATTCTAGAGGTGTAGGCTCCGTGGACAGACCCAAGTGATCATCAGTACCCAACGTCAAACCAAATGTTGAGAGACACATAAGATAGAAAGAGAAGAAACAAGCCGGATATGTACCATCTTCCTCAACTAGAACATTACAAAGTCATTAATCATCTTTGATACATTTTTGATAATATTTTTTTCATAATCTCATAATATCCTATCGCTATGCACCGGTTAATCTCAAAAACTCCCCCATGACGACCCCCCCACGATGATCCGTCATAACCGATATCAAGTCCACATAAAAGAGAAGTGTTGCATTAGATTGTCAGCCAGTTATATTAAACTATGCTAATGTTAGATTGTTTTAAGGAAGGAAAGCATTGCAAGATTCGACTATAACATCTCGACAATGACCATTAAATCTTTAAAACTCGGGTGTAATGCTGAATATGTAAGAGTTCACAATCAAGATCAAGAAATTCCATAGGTCGAGATTTGTTTTTCTTGCTTTCAAGATAACTCTGACCGAGTACACATGAATGCTGCGCAAACACAGCGAAATGATGATCAGTAACACCCTCGCAATCGATGAGAGGCAGAAAATTGGCCAAGAAACTAATGTGCATGCCGCAAGGGCAAATCACGTAAACACTCTAGGAAGGAGCTGAGGAGGGTCCATGCAGTGCTGAGGCACCTGTTGGAATCCTTCACCTCCCTCACTGAATCCCGTTGCTTCCCTCGTATCCTCGACTTGCATGCACGTGACTTCGGCGTCTTCAGCCTCCATTGGCTCATGTGAGAACCCATCGATGGCCATGGCAGCTTGGGGCGCCGCCCATGGAACAATAGCTAAAGAGCCGGAGTCAGCTTCTGTCTCCTCTTCCTCTACATGAAACCTCTGGTTCCCCGGATTCAATACATGATCTGCGAAAATGCGTCTGTTGGAGGAGACCTTTTCTGAAAGAAACAAAAATTGATGAATGGATGAGTCGAGAGCATACTTTTGAGACAGTGAATGAAGTTCGAGGCGACACGAAGAGAAAGATTTGTTGAACCAGGAGACAAGAATAACGGTGATTCCACGGGCTTGTAAAGAACGATAGCTCTCTCCTCGTTGTTGGAAGGATTTGGAGGCGAGTCCTCGTGAACAGATTCCCAACTCGGCATGACAATATCGCCAACACAAGAAACAGTATCATCGAACGTCATGGTGGATGCTGTCTCAACCAATTCCATGGTCGGTGGCAACTCACTGGCATCCTGCAGAAATGTATAGGGGAAAGATTGACAACTCGAAAAAAAAAAAATGATCAGCAGAACTTAAAATGCACATCTGTGTTTCAAACAATTAATTTGAAATCTAGTATTTGTCAGAGAAGTTTCTCCTTGCAATTTTCACTACTTGTTAAGCAAAAGTTGTGATTCTTAGGACGGATTTATATTCTAAACAGTCATTCTTTTGACAAAGGGCGACATTGGAAAGCACCGAATGCAAAGACAGAGACATCAACGTGCAAAAGCTCTTCAAAATCCACATCAAAATGTTACAAATTCAAGGTAGAGTAGCTTCCTTACCAATCTTCGTATCTTCCTCGCTGGGGACGAGAACGAGAAATCCATAAACTCGTCGAACACCTCCTCCAAGTCCTCGCGCTTCATCTTCCCGCACCGGTGCTCCTCCTTGTCTCTGATCTCCGTCGAAATCCTAATCTTCCGGAGCCAGAGCCAACCCAATCAAACTTCCTAATGAAACGCTATCTCCTACCTCAGTCTCGCCGCACTCATTCTTTATTAACTTCATTATTCGACTATTATCCTGTTCCTTATATATTCATGGGATATGCCCCGAGCAGCATCGAGATGCCAAGGACCGAGGCAACTCGGTCACTATCTGCAGGTAATGTCGATCAGAGGCATTTTGACAACTCGGTCAACTCAGAGGACAGCTTATCACACCCTCCTCCCTCCGTTCATAGTGTCTCAGATAACATTTCCGTCATCTACACTTCTTAAATTCCTACATAAAAGATATATAATAGTTCTTATAATTTTAAATTATTTATGATATGCTACAAGTAGAAAGAATAATATACGTGTAGTATATTATTCCATGCATCAAATAAAAGTTTAATTTAAATGACATTTAATTTACATGATAATTGAGCAAAAAGTAAGAAAAGAACTTGAACACTTGAGCTCAAACGGCGTCTACTTGTCGATTTTGTTTTTGCTGGATGATGATTTGATCTGCCTTCACCGTGATGAACGTTCGGAAAGGCAGGTCACTGTCCTTCCAGTCCCTTTCCCTGTTAATACGATCCAAAAGCCAGTGTGGAAGCTCAGTCAACTCATCTTCTTGCGTCAGGATCACCTTAGGACAATTGTCCATTTCCATTGTCTCTAGCCTTTGGAATTCAACCTCACTCAACTGATCGCTGGTAGAAAGGATGACGTCCTTCAATCTGGTGTCGCGGTAGATGCTCTCCGGAAGACATCTGAGCTTTGGGCAGTCATAAGATATGCACTCCTCCAATCTCGGGAACAGCTTCAGGCTTCTTTCTTGCTTTTCTCCGACCTCCTCGGACGCAGCAGCGTACAACGTCCACTCTTCCCAATTCGGCATGTCCATGAAGTGCAGGTACTCGAGTCTCGGAAATGCCACAGCTTGAGTAGGGGAACCGGCGCCTAGAAACTCAGGCCCGACCTTTCTTATCGATGATGCTCCTTTGATATCCAGGAATTTCAGCCGAGGCAGCTGCCCCAGCGGCGGGAGCTCCGTGCAGCAGGGGAAATCATAGAGCCATAAGAATTCGAGGTGAGGAAACGAAGCCCCCGCCGACGTCGACATCATCCAGTTGGGAAATCGCCGGCCCGGGAAGTTGTAGAGACCAAGATGATCCAGGCTCGACGGAGGAAGCAGTGCGCTGCATGTCTTCTCTGCCGCTTCTTTTTCGCCGTCATCTCCCTGTTCCCGATTTGTCCATAACAAAAACAGATGACTGAGCAATGGTTTGTTCGCCAGCACCGAGGCTTCGGCCATCGTTGCCCTTTCCAGCTTATCGGCTCTCAGATATCTCAGATTGGAAAGAGACCGCAGCTCTTCCAAGTCACATCCATCGTCAACGTTGCTTGGCGAATCACTGCCGACGATGAATCCTTCGATGCGATTAAGGTTTGTCAACCTTCCCAATCCTCTGGGCAAGTGAGTTAACGGTGTTCCTTCAACTCGCAGACACCTGAGCATACCCAAGCTCGTGACGGCCTTAGGAATGCTGCGCAGCGACTCGCACTCGGCGATGTTCAAAGTCTGCAGGTTAGCAAGGCGCCCGATGGATTCAGGTATCTCATGTATCATCGTCCGATCCAGGTCCAAGTATCTCAGAAGCAACAGATTCATGAAAATGAGATCTGGAAGGCGTTCAATCTGCGTATCGCACACATCCAGCACTCGAAGATTCTTTAATGCTGGGAGTGTATCTGCCTCGTCGTCGATTGTCTTTGTTTCACTGCCAGCGGAAAGTTTCAAGACTCTCAAACTCTTCTGCTCCAGGACTGCACCAGGAAGTCTTAGTGCGTCTCCTTTGCTTGACATCCACAGTCGACGAATCTTTGTTAATGGGTTTGGGGTTGTGTCTGCAACTCGACCATCTCTGATTACAAGTGCTTCATCTCCGATCAAATTAGTAGCGAGAGCTCGCAGAAGGTCGTGCATGGAGTAGAACATCTCGTCTGCATATACTGGATCGAGCTGAAGAAGATTTCTCATAACTAGTTCTTTGTAATAATCCTCGGCCACCTCTTCCATCAGTCCACCATTTGGCACGTGGATCAAGCCTTCAGCAATCCAAAGCCGGACGAGGTCAGAATTGAAGTTTATCTCCATATAAGAAGCACAGCAAAGGAAACACTGCTTAAGAACGGATGGCAAATCCTCGTAGCTCAAGTACAAAGCTCTTGGTAGTTCATCCTCGTTGTCTCTCATTCTCCATAGATCACTTTCCAGAACTCTTTCCCAATCTCTCCTTGTCCTTTTCTTGGAAATCAGCACTCCTGCTATCACCTTGATTGCCAAAGGAAGCCCATCACATTTTCTAACGATTTTAGCAGCCATTTCATCCAGCTCAGGGTTATCGTTCTCCTCGTCCTCGAATACTACCTTGTGAAACAATTTCAATCCATCATCTTCGTTCATCTTTTGAACGTGGTGGATGTGCCCGGCTCTCATGTCGTTCATGACTTTTTCATGTCTACTGGTGACTAAGATTATGCCACTGGACTCTGCATTTAGGATGGGATTCCTAAGCACATCTGTCCACGCATTCACGCTCCATACATCATCAAGCACGAGGAAGAATCTGTTGACCAGAGCACCAATAAGTTTGGATTCAAGTTCTTCTATGCTTTGAGCTCCATCATCACTCCCTTTTGTGTTCTTCAGCATTTGCTTGAGTAGCTCTATCCCCGTGTAATTGTTGGACACATGGATCCATATACATGTTGGAAAACTATTCTTGATTCTCTCGTCATGGAAAATTTTATGAGCCAGAGTGGTCTTGCCCATCCCACCCATGCCAACTATCCCAAACACACCATTCTGTTTCTGATCATGCTTGAGTATCATGCTAATGAGAGTTTGTGCTGCATCTTCTATCTCTGCTCCTACTATGTCAGCCTTAACCTCAAAAGAAGTGGTCGGACGACACGATCTTATTTGATGATCTTGCGGCCATTGACGGCCCGTTAAGGGCACAAATAAGGATGTTATTTCACCATCATCTTTAATCTCTTTCAGTCTATCATTAAGTCTCTCAAAAATCACAGCAATCTCATGGCGAGACTTAGTACACGCAAAGCAAGAAGCAAGCAGAGTGAAGGGAGACCTTACATGTGAAGAAGACGAGGATGGCTGAACACTCAGTAACTCGTAGCCGCCTGGAAGCATGCAGAGATCGAGAATGTCTTCGGCATCATAGACTATTTCTTTCAGGTCTCTCAGCCAAACATTCACGCGAGCGTCTTGATGCTTCTTCTGCTCGGCATCCTGAAGGTAGGGGCTGAGCCTTTCCAATCTCCTTTTGAACCTTTTGATCTCCTCCTTCACGCCGAGCACTTTGCATATCTCTCCCTCAACAAAATCTGCTAATTTTGTGAGGTATCTACTGACAAGCAAGTCTGGGATCATCGCCATTTCTTGAGACTCTAGGAGACAAATGATTCAGAGCCTTCATATAGATAAGATGTAGTTGATCTGTCGTTCTAGATCGGAAATCAATGCCTAGCTGTCGATGCACACTTGATTGGTCCGTTCACTGAAGGGCCAGTTGGATTTTATTTTTTTATTTCTATTATTTAATTATTGATGGAGTGATTGATTCATATGGAAATCCATATTATGTTAAGAAAGTAAGGCATTTAACCTCAAATGAAATTTAAAATACTTAGGGGGGTTTGTTATATATTTGGTAATGGAAATGAGAATATGTATGATTGAGGGGGGAATGAGTTTAGTGATAACCTAGAGTTGTTGATTATAAAATTAGAGGTATGAATATGATACTCATATTCAGATTCTGATTCCCGTCTACCAAACATCAAGAATGGGAATGAACCCTATTTATTTTTTATTTCCGTCTTCTAAACTCGTCTATCAAACGCCCCCTTAGTCTTTCCAAGGATGTATCCTAAGGAATTGTTCCCAAGCAGTCATCTTTCCTAGACTTAATCTTTCTAGAGATTGATCCAATGGGATTGTTTTCAAGCCGTGAAGTGAAGACTTTCTGATAATATGCCCATGGGGTTGTTCCCAAGATGTGCATTCTCCAAGCCACGAAGTCTTGAGGTCACGTCTCTAGTAGTCAGGCATGTACCCGGATGGGCTGGTCTACAGTGTCTGCCAAGACGGAAACTTTCCGATTCGTGAAACTTCCCAAACCGCAATGTATCCTTTGATTTACCCTCTTGTATGCCTGGTCACGTCTCTGGTGAGGACGCATAGATCCATGCGAATATGTGTATGTCTGGGCAGAGATTATGAGCTGCATCACATATGAAAAAGGACTAGGAGTTAAGCTAGTCTAATTCAAATGTAAAGTAAGAGAGTTCGAATGAAATGAACTTGCTTCAGCCGAGGTAACTAAAGTGAGAATAGGTCCTAAAGTACACGGGAATTTCCATGGTTGTTCCGTAGGCTTTTAGGAGATTTTGATGATTCTAAAATGGACTTGACAATAAAGGAATTAAGAGAAATGAGGTATAGACAAGTGGCGGATTGACATCAGAATATCTGTTTAAGCTTTTCAGCTGCCGAAAAGTCATCAAAAAATGCAATATCACCCTTAACTCCTTCTGGAGGCACACCCTTTAAGGCCTCAGGTGGCCATCTAACCAAACTCCACATGGCCATGGCAACAAAGTGATCTAGCCAGTACTTTTGGACCTCGATGTGTGTACCTTGATCCTCAGATATACATTAACCGACAACCCACTGAACTGGATTGAGCCTTGTTCGTACTCTGAACAGGGTGACAGATGACTGACGCACCACCATCTCTGCATTTCACAAGGTTTGTTGACAATTTTATCCGCATCGCTCTGCAAGAAATCAAAGTTATAATATTTTCATATAATCAGATTTAGCTTGATGTAATAATAAATCTTAATCAAACGATGATTACTTCAACCACCTCAAAAGTTCTACTCTCTGTATGACAAAAATGGCTGTTTAGTAGCTAAAACAAGAAGCAGCTGCTGATGACTCACTTTTGCTTAGTAGTACACCCGCATCCTTCAAGAAGAGCTGAAGCTTGACTTTCTACAATTTGATCGACATAAACAGCATACCGTACTTTGAGTAAAAAGGTTGTTTTTTCCCAAAACAAGAAAAATAAAAAATAAACTTCTGATCTAACATTTTAACTGATAATTCTCAGGAGTAACTTTTGTAGCAATATCAAATCATCTTTCCTTTATGGAAGAAGAGTTTAGGGCATTTAGGCCTACACTAGTTATCATTCATTTAAAAGACAAATTATAAGAAAACTGACACGAGGAAAAACAGAGAAACAAGTTACACAAAACTGATATTGGTACTTCTGCTCAAGCTCTGCACATGCATGGAGTTAGAGGATTCTCCCATATGTCATAGTTGGGGAACGTTTCTTCAGGAAGGCCAGTCCTTGTTTGGTGGGTAATCACAACATCCTCCAGAAAGGTTGCCCAACCCATGTAGGGATCCCCAAAGGATTTTGACATGAGTCCCTTGTCTGGTTTTATCGACTTCAGTCTATGGCCCATGTAACGGCGAGCTCCTATTATTAGTTTGGCAAAATTGCCACCGTGTGTCATCACAAACACATCTGACTTCAAGCATACCAAAAAATCTAGGGCAGCCAAGCTAGTGACATGCTTTCTGAAATGGTCTATTTCTTCTATGCTCGCTAGTTCCTCCTTAGTAACCTGCAAGGAACAAAAAGGATTGCTTAATTGTTCTTTTAACCTCTTGTCACAAATGAAGCAAGATAGGTAAGTAGCACTGGAAAAACACTTGAAAAACATTTCAAAACCTAAACAAACCACTTGGAACTTTATGGAAAATAAGAAAACTAACATTAAACCGAGGCAAAATACTTCGCAAAACAAACTCAAGGTTAGTCGGTCTGCGATTTTGGAGGAAAACAAAGTACAGAATGACAATTTTCCCAGAAGAAAGATTTTCTTATATTGTAGGGTAAAGAAAGAAAATAAGAATAAATTTTCATTTCCTTTAGAGCTTTTCAAATGTAGGAAAATGTATGAATTATTTAACCTTTTAGAAAGATAGATTGGGAAACAAATTTCTTTCATACAGTCCAGATGATGAGATGATAAATATACAGTGGCATTTTCAATTTCTGTCCTACTACCTGGTGATATGATATGATTTTCTATTGTAAATTAGCCACAGTTTAAGCCTGCTTTGATTTGATTGTGAGGGGTTAGAATATAATTATAATGTACAGATCATAAACATATGAATTAGATCAATTTCCTAATAGCTCAAGCTTTTGGAAGAGTTCACATTTAATTCTTGGTTGTTCTGTATTCATTCCATCACTGCTCAAAAGAATACATAACTAAAAGGCCTAAAAGAAGTTTCCTTGCACCTTTTTTAAATTTTATTTTGAACTCATTGTGTTAATCAAAAGTAACAAAGAGGCAAGTTGGTCAATGCGAAGTCATGGCCTAGGTAGCCATGGTCTGCTTAGGTTGCTACAATCACGAAACCAAATCAAACTAGCTTCATAAAGGTATAAATACTCCACATCCTCATTCATCAAAGCCACAAAAAGTGAGACAAAATAGATGCAAATATGTTTTGAAGAGAAAAGCTAAAAGTATTTATTAGTAGAAATGAAGTTGTTTTCGCCATAACACCAATCTAACTATTACGTTTCTAATTTAACTTAGAGAACTGATGCATTACCAGATTTGGAAACATATTTCTTAATGGTGCCATCCGGTTCTTTCCTCCATACACCTGTCCTGAAGCAACATATATTTGTGTTTCCTTGGGATATCCCATTGCACGTAATATAACAGCAACCTCCCCTGGCTCAAGAGGGCAACGACCTTCCTTTCTTTTCCGAAGTGCAAGTTGCCAAAGATGAGATCCATTCTGCAACAATATGCCAATTAAATCTAACCTAAATTCACACGGAAAAGGAATTCTGCAATAGTTTGTTCTAATAATAACATAAGAGCATCATGTCTTCAGAAAATGTTATTATTTGTAATCACCTTGTACCGTCTTGGCCATTCTTTCTGTCTATAAGCTGCCATCATTGCTTTCTCCTCTCTAGTTCCAACAAAATCACAGAAGGAGAGGCCTACCATTCCCTTCTCAAATCTCAGATGAAGTGCCCTGTAAGAAAAGAGCAAGAAGTTTATGTTGAAGGTTAATTGTTGTTATTGCTGAAGAGGAAGATATTACATGTATGGGTTCACACTGCCAGTGCGGTTTCTCATTCTTTCTGCCAATTTATCAGCCATTTCCTCAATCTCAGGCAAAAATTTTAAGGCGTGATAGTTAACTTTACACCTGAGCCTGTTTATTTCTGGTGGAACATTGTCATACCTGAAAATGGAGTGAACAAAAGAATTTTGTCAATTACATATATATGCTATGAGAACAACACATGACGACATGTTTGTGATTTTATTCTACTGTAATGATGCATGAGATGCTACAATAATTAGAGAATAGGCAAGGAAACAATGAAAAGTGAATGTATGATTAATTTTAGCAGTCATCACTTACCCCAACCTATCAACAAAAGGCTTCAAAGCCATTATCCTCTTCTCTTTGATCCTAGGAAGTACATTGTCAATATAGAAGTCTGCTGATGCATATTTTGGAATGTTCTTCACAGTTCGTCTATCATGAATACCACAAATTGTTAGTGCTACATTATTAAATTTATATAGTTCACCCAATGCTCAGAAACTACATATAAGATGACCTAGAATTAGTTGCTGCAGTGCAAATTTTTTTTTGTTGAGACTGAGAATGATCAAATGAGAACATGACAAAATGCATAATCTCAAATAGTCAAAACAAACAATTTACAGAAGTTAAGGATCGTGTATAATTAAAAATATCCAATTCTGAAACGTGATGAATTAACAATCAGTCCTGATTCACATGAAGCATAGAAGTGAAAACTGAAAAGAGCGTTCATAGGATTAGAACATTACTAATTTACAACATATAATTAAGAGAAAGACATTACTAATTTACAATAAAGAAAAACATGTATAAAACCTTATACTGGTGAAGAGCTCTGCTTTGTCCGTAAACCACTCAGGAATGTCTCGTATAATTCGTACATCTTCCTTTAAATATTCAATGAAATGATCAACATCAAATATATCTTCAAATTTCCTGTATGACAAAACCAAAACAGCAAATTTGGAAATGTCATTGAACGTATAGAACTTAAAACCAATCATGACAAGCAAATATGGGACCATAGATGAAAAGACAAAGGATCTACTATCTTAGCTTCAAGGGACAGCCAAATCTGATTTACAAAACATGCAAAACATGACACATAATCTCCATGAATCTGATCTGTTTTATCTTGTTTGCAGTATTCAAATATATACACCAGCAAATTTTCTACTTGATCACTCAGAATGAAGTCCAAAATCTTCAAGGTTGCAAAAGATATCCTGCTATACCTTTTTATATGGCAAATGAAAGCATACTATTGCTGACTTTCCAGTAATCAACAACTAGATAATTTTCCCTTCCAGCAAAGTGCAAACATCCAATTGACAATATTGTTATTAACTAAAAAGATTATAATTTAGTTAGGAGAGTATTAAAGTAAGAACGATATACAACCTAGATAACACACTGGTTTTTGGATGGTTTCTGCATTGATAATGGAGATGCAAGGGCATTGACTAGGAAAAACTCACGTCTGATCTTTCCAAATTTGATCTTGCTTTAGTACTGGCAAAATAAGAGTTGCACCCATTATCTTTGCCACAGCAACAGCATTGCATATCTGCAAAGAAACCGATTAAGAAGGAAAATGAATTCACAATAATTTGCAAAAACTAAAAATCAATATATGGAAGTTCCCAATATTTTCACGTATCATATCCAATAAAGTAGATACCTATCATTTCAAGATAGAACGATTGAGCAAATATGCCAAGACAAAACAGTATCAGTCTTGGTATTTCAAAGCAGAGATTAAAGAAGCTTTGACCACAAGAAAGTTTTACAATATAGACTATTAACATAACAGTGACACTGACATTGCACATGCTTGACCAGCCAACTGCTTCATAGTGTCAATCTACAGCATGCTAGTAGTAAATATGTAAGAGAAGCATGTGCCTGCACTGCCACTAGAAGGTTGCAAGTAAATTGAGGGTCAATTTAAAGATTAAGCCAGACCTTTTGAATCTTACATAAAATCTATTGACAGGACAATATGCAATGTTTTGCTAGATGGATTGAGACAGATACATGTAAATCAACTGATCTGTAAAATATTTGAAAATCATTTTCATGTTCAGAATTTTTTTAATATCCATGGTTGCACCAGAAGACCCTTCACAGGCTAGGAACATGAAGGTGTCATTCACTGTTTTGATTAATAGTAACAAGTACAGAAGCTAAGTCAAGATAAAAACTAGCACATATTCTCCCATGCAAAGAGATGTGTCAATAATATAAAGAGCTAACAGGAAACATGATATACTTCGGCATCAAAACTTTGGCTATATGGGCAAATCCCGTGAATTAAACTTTCCAGAGAAGCTAGATAGCATATCAACAACAGAAATGACCAAATCTTCAGAACCCAAACCTTAAAATTAAAAGGAATTTTATTTGCATCAGCTCGATTGATAATCCTAAATGTTCAAACTAGGTCTAATCATCATTTAGCATTTATAATAGTAGTCCTAGAAATACATATTAAACAAGTCACATCAGTCATTCAAAATGTACCAAAGTGTGAGCTAAACGCTCTAAGAAAAGTGACTTAAACACAAACAGCAATGATGAAAAAGAGTACACACAGCTATACGTTGTTGGTTAAGACCACCCTCGGCATGGATGAATATGTAGCCATTGGTTTCATTCTCAGGAGGTACTGAAAATGAATGAACCATCACTTAATCAGCATGACAAAATAGCATGCAAATAGTAAAACAGGATTTAATATAAGAGAAACAAGGAAAATAAAGTCAGCAACAAAAAAACTCTAGGTCTAAACCTCAAGAAACCAAACTTAAATAGCATCACATGTAAAATAACTTAGATACACAGCATAGTTAAAATGAAATACAGTTTACAATAGTGTATGTACATGAAATAACATATATGCCTAGGTACGCAAGTATATGAACATGTGAAGAAAACATCAAGCTCATTCAGTTATTAAGCCTGCTAGAACAGGTACTTATAGCACATTGACCATGTTGAATAATACTCATAACAAGAAAGTTAAGTGAACCAAATATTAGCATACAATTAAGACTATGGCATCATCAGACATGCACCTAGGTTATGACCCCTAGAATGTGGCTAAGAAATAAAGTTTGATGTAAAAGCTCAAAACATACTTTATTTTTGAGGTCGCAAGTGCAAGTGTACTATACCAAGTCGGAACAGCAACAACGGTGGAATATTCCACTAGTGAATTTGCTCTCCACCTTACTAGAATCAGCATGATACATATCAAAAAGCATTGCATGTTTCACTATGTGCATAATATGTACAAGTAGCTCCCAAGGGGTTGGAGTAGTTGGTACATGCAAGCGTGTTTGCCCCAGCAAGTCTTAGGGTCAATTTTGGGTGTGAAAATGTCTCACTGAGTGTCTGACCTCTCTATGCAAAGAGTCACTGCACTAGGGCAAATACCCCCGATTTATCCCCTTCAAGAGTGTGTCG